>AWOL01S0037648.1:36615-126995 GCA_000715115.1 Nicotiana otophora | reverse complement strand
CACTTAAATATACGTTCATCCTCGAACATGCAAAGAGTCATTCCAAACCATCAAATAACCATGTAAACTCACCATACACATACCAATGGGTGATCCCACATCACCCCAAACCTTATAAGCCCGACAAAACAACATAAATGAAGATCTTTGCCTTAGCCTTAGTTTATAACCTTAGAACCCAAACTCCAACATCCGGAACCCATCATAAGACTTGAATCTCGCATTTACACACTGAATAAGTCTGAACAAGCTATATCAAGCAATAACCATAGCCCAAGATATAATCCCATGATATTCCACATAGCTCAGATACTCATAACAATAACTTCCAATCACATTAGCTGCCCAATAACAATCCAGATACCGGTAACAAACCTCATATCAAATGAAACCTTGTTCTAACCCTTCGTACACTTCCAATGAAGAAAGAAACACGCAAAAAGTCATAACCACTTTTCATATCAACATGCCGTGGAGCTTTCTCACCCAACAAGAACCATAGCCAATTTCTTATTCGATTAGTGACCTCATTCTTCTAAATATACCTTAATCAAATCCGATAGCACTCATTTCGGGTCTAATAACCTCATTTTATCTAGTACAAGCTGCTCGACTGACATTCTACACTAGAACTACCTCGAGCCGCATACCGCGCAATCCGTGCACCAAAACAGCAACAACTCGAATATACCCAATGATTGCAAGAAGATCAAATGAGAGAATCGTCCCCCAAGTTCAACAAATACTACCACAAGGCGCAATGCTATAAAATCATCACACAAAGTAGAACCAAAACACACGAAATAAACACAAACGATCATATCCCAACATAACTTTGTCGCAGTGCATGATCCAACCCAAACACCAGTCCACATGGAATACGTCGAGCCATGAGGCTCAAAATCAACAACCATTTGCATAACAACAACAATCACACAGAGAGCATGACCATAACCATGGAGGAACGAATAACACCATATATTACCTACATGAAAACCATAACCAAAGCGTAATCCATCATTCAACACCCCAAGTACCATCTCACTTGAATTTCTCCACAAAGCCCAACAAAATCGCATCATGCATGGAAATAACAAACAGTCTTACAACCCATCATAGAGTGTGGATCGGGGCTGCCCGCCTACAAAATATTTATGTTTGATATCGGCCGAGGGCCTAATTGTGAGGATGAGTGTGGATCAGGGCTGCCCGCCTGCAGCATACTTTATTATTATCGCACGTGAGTTGTCCGTGCAGATTATAGCGCTTGGGCTGAAGGAGCCCCTCCGGAGTTTGTACACACCCCCAGTGAGCGCAGGTACCTACCGAGTGCGAGTATCGAATGTTGAGTGACTAGGAGGTATGAGTGATTGTGAGGCATGCCCGAGTGGCAAGAGTGATTTTGAGGTATGCCCGAGTAGCACGAGTGGCTGTGAGGTTTGCCTGAGGGGTTGTATATAAGTGATGTTTTGCCCGAGGGGCTGTTTATGATTTCACCATTTTTGCTCACCTTTGCATTGAGCCTTTGTTGGAAAAATTGTTGGAAAAATGTCTTTAAATGATTTTTACTGAAACTGGGTTTAAACGAGATGTTTGATTCAAATCCTGATTTTTAAAAGCATGTGATATTTTATTGAGATTTCCTGATATGAACATTATATGCTTTATTGCTCGTCACCACTGCTCAGTCTTTATTTATTGTTGTTACTTACTGAGTTGGCGTACTCACGTTACTCCCTGCACCTTGTGTGCAGATTCAGGTGTAGCTGGACACGGTAGTGGTTATTGAGTGTCTGGTTGCAGATTTTCTTGGAAATAGCAAGGTAGCTATTTGGCGATCGCAGCCCCTGCTCTTATCCCTCTTATCTTCCTCTAGTTGTATTTAACTATTTTCCAGGCTGAGTTAGCCTTGATATTGTTAGACAGATTGTAGCAGATGCTCATGACTAGTGACACCTCGATGTCGGGCTTTTCTTTTCCGCACTTCTATTCTTTTTTCTTTGGTTTGAACTCTTTTAATGGAGGTTTTATGTCAAATAATCTTGAAATTATCTTTAAAATGAAAATATCGGTTTGTTTTGAAAATAAGTCGGCTTTCCTAGTTCCACGATAGGCGCCATCACGACAAGGGTTAGTTTTGGGTCGTGACAGATTGGTATCAGATCCTATGTTACATAGGTCTCAGGAGTCATGAGCGGGTTTAGTAGAGTCTTGCGGATCGGTATGGAGACGTCTGTACTTATCTTCGAGAGGCTGCAGAACTCTTAGGAAAATATCACTTTCTTGTATTCTATCGTGCGAAAATGATTCAGCTTGAGACATAACTCTTTGAATTCCTTCCACGCATCTCGTATGCGCACATGGGCGCTCGGTATCAATTGTGATTCTATGAACGAGGTTCGAGATGTGTATTATGTGTTTTGGTGATGGGCTAGTCTGGAGGACTTGAGGCTAGGTTTAAACCGTAGTTTTGGCTCGGTAGCTTCAGTTGTAACCTATACATTTGGACTCATATGTCCGATAATGTCCCTACGAGTTGAATTGTGGCTCGATGAGCAGTGGAATGGCTTTGTGGTGAGTATGACGTAATTGCCGGAAGTGTTAAGACTATGTGAATGTGATGAGAAGTGTTTTCTTTAATTGTAAAGGAAGGCCATTTGGTGCTTGATTTTTGTTTTGATGCGACGTACCGTCTCAAGTGTGAATGTTTTGAAGGATCTTTCACGTTGTTAAATTTTGGGGCAAATTAAATTCTCATGTCTGTCAATGAGTTTGAACTCAAGAAGAGTAAGTGGTTGTGTAGTAATGGTAGTTGCGAATGGGTATTTTAATGTTGATGGCTCGAGAAAGATAATCTTTGAAGAGACTTAGAGTCGGTAACATTTTATTGGTTCAGGTGCGATAGAAATACATTTCGATTTGATGCAGCAGTTGGGTAGCAAAGTATGAGGGAAGACATGGCGGAAAGTGTTTCGCGGTGGTTGAAGTACTAGCAGGTCAAGTAGGAGAAGTAGAGGTTGAGAAGTTTCTTAAAGGAGATGATTTAACCAAAGTAAGAGTGGAAGATTAGCATATGAATTCATTAGTAGGGTAGTCGTGTGCCTTGAGAAAGTGTAGAATGGTTTGGAATCGTATTAATATATGAATCAGCATGCATACTCTAAATTAAATACGGCAGAAAGGAGTGTGTTTGAAATGAATAGAGGCGTGAAGGTCTGATTATTGTGTCAGTGCAATATGATTTGAGTTCAGAAGGTATTGTTGACATACAGTTGATGTCAATAGGGAAAGTGCAGACTTATATAAATGGTGGGCGAGCATGAACTCAGGGGAATTTATGAATTTCGTGGTCGTTGCACTCAGTGCAGTGTCATTGGGAGATGTCGATAAGGAATTTCACATGTGGGTTATCTCCTGTGTGCAGCTAGCGATGGCGTGATGTTGATGAAGATTTTGTGAGGAATATTACTAGCTACCCGGTAGGAGGTCGCGTGTGTAATTTTTTGCTGGAGATTCAGAATGCTCATGAAAGGCTTAATAGAACACTTCGAGAAGTCTGGTAGGTTAACGGTGCGAGACCTTGGTAATTGAGAAGGAGAAATCCTTACGGGTTCTAATTTTATATAATTGCAGCTTAAGGCTAAGTGGAGGAGTCTACTATCGACGAGTTGATTGCACGGTTATGGGTCGTATTAGTTTCGGTTCGGGGTATACCGGTTAATCAGTTATGACTTGCAGAGGTCAAGATCGAGGACGACTCGGGTAAAGGAATTTCTGGACACAAGTTGTATTACACTCTATGGTTATAGGAGGACCAAAAAAAAAATTTGAGTGTTTATTCACAGAGAATTTAGTGTACATGGAGCGGGAATTTGTTCGGTTGCATAGAAGTGAGGGTTACTCTTTATTCCCTTGGGTGTTGATGTGCTAATGGGGCACATGTCGTTTCGGTCCGTTTGGTCGGTTAATTCGAGAATGGTTACAATGGATTCAAGATTTAGAAATATGGCTAGAAAACTGGGAGTCGCATTGAACGGTGTTGAGACTCGTTGCATCTCATATCATTGTGAATTATGCATTTCAGTATCAAGAAGGTAAAGGAAACGGTTTTAGGTTCCTATAAAGTCTCTTCGGAGTAAGCATGTTTGGTTGTGGAACCTTTGGAATACATAAAAAGGGGATTCAACGGCTTATAAGCCTTAGGGCGGTGTGATTTTATGCTAGAGTTCGTGGGGCAAGTTTTAGTTAAGGATAGTAGTGTTCTAATGAGGATATAAAATAGCAATTTGAAGGCAATTTGGAAAAGGACTTGGGGAAATAGGACAATTTGGAAGTAGGTTGGGGTAGCACAGTAATGGGTATGATCGGTTATTTATGTACTTATGACATGGCTAGTATCTACAGGTACTTCGTGGCAATGCTCCCGGATTTGGCAACCTGTGTGGCTTGGTGAAGTTAGAGGAATTCGGTTCAGATAGCTTGATTATGTGCAAATGGATTTCAAAGTGTTCATGATGGGTTCTACCATGGTTTAAACCGGATAATTTCTACCAATGTACGAAGCGTGTTGTGTGTTATGATTTTCTCCTAGAAAGAAGCAAAAAACAGGTTTTTGACTAATAGGGTATGTAATTTGCTAGTGACACGGAGTTGATAATGGAATTCTTATGCTTGTACATGATGGCATAATAGATGTAGTGTGTTGTGCGTGAATAGGATTTACATGTACCAGGTCACAGTTCAATTTTCAAGGGAATGACATAAATTCTTAGGCAGCATGAAAGGTTTCCGATGACTAGGTAAATGATATTACTATCTGGTATAGCTTGATGAAAGCGTACATTTCATAAGGGGCAATGTGTTTTGATTTATGGGTACTTCATTGGTATTGCGGCACTCTCCCGGTTGATCGATTGTTGATATTCACATATTTGCCAGGTGGCACGGAAGAAGTTTCAAAGTATTTCTCGTGGGAGGATTGGGAATAAGAGAGGCGTTAGGCATTCGGGCGGTGGAGGTGGAATCAAATAGGGTGATTCATGTGTTCTATGGAATTGAAGATTGGGAGTTCTCATGAGCAGATTGTTTCATGGGTGTAGACTGTGAAGTTGTGACCGGAGCTAGCCAGGTGATAGAATATGTTATGATTCAGTCATCGTGGACTTTCAGAGGTTATTTATCTATTTGTGGCTGACCATAGTCGATTTGGGGCCTAGTGGTAGGCCCAATTAGGATGTGTATTCTACACCGAGCCGGATTGATTGGCTCCATACTACTATTATTGAAGGATGTGTCATTCGGTTGATGTGAAGCTTATTTGTGTTCTGGAATGATCTGTGAGTTACTCTTCTATGCTACGAAGAGTTGTGATTCGTTTGTTATATGCACATATGGTGCAGTTCTATTATGGCCTTATAGCGGAATTTGAGCGAGAATGGTATTGGATATTGCTTGGTTGATGACGTATTGGTCATGTTCTTTCGGATTTTTATGTGGCATGGTGTCGTTTGCTTCTCTGTGGTTATAGTAATGCACTTTGGGTTCTTGATGTCGAATTGCGCATGTTTATTGATTTTAGCAGGGTGGCTTGAGGTGTTTCATATGGACCAGTATTTGGATAGGGTTGCGTATTGCAGCAGAGTTATGTGGAAATATGATCCCTTGTGTAAGATTCGTATGTTATGGTTCTGCGATGTATGATGGGCTCTTAGCATTGTGTCGGGGTGGTACTCGTCGAGCTTGCGGAACGGTTCTCCTGTTTGGGTCATTGTTACGATTGGGTACATTTGGAATGTTTCTATCTGGTGCACGGATTGCACGGGTTGTGGCTTTAAATTGTATTGATGTGTCATGTCACGAGGTCATTGGGCCTAGAATAGATGCTATCAGATTTGATTATGGTATAATTAGGAGGATAATATCGGAAGTCGGCTTTGAAATTGGCTATAGTTCTTGTAGAGGGAACAAGAGCTCCATGACCTGTTGGTCTAATGAATAGTTATGAATTTGGTATGTTTCTTTCATCATCGGCGGTGTACGAAGGTTTTGAAATAAGGTTTTGTCTGATATGAGGTTATTACCGGCACTGGGTTGATTTGAGTCGATACTGTGATTAGAAATCATTGCTTTGAGCATTCGAGCTATGCGGTATTTGAATTTGAGTATTTGAGTTATGGTTACGGCTTTTGGTACAAATTGTTTAGACATATACGGTATATAGATGCAAACTTCTCATCTTATAGGAAATTTTGAATGTTGGAAATTTGATTCAAAGGCGTGTGGGCCAGGTTGAATTTAGAAATTTCAGTTATGCCGTGCTATCGGACCTGTATGGGATAGGGTGATGTGGGATCACCCCCAGGTATGTGCATGTGAAAGCTACACAACGAATTGATGGCTTTTGGAATAACTTTGGGCACGTTCGAGGACGAACGTGTGTTTAAGTGGGGGAGGATGTAACGAACCGACCAGTCGTATTGAACATTTGCACTTCAATCAGTTGTTTGAGGGCATGAGTAGCTCCGTATGATGTACTTTGACTTGTGTGAATCATCGGTTTTGGGTTGCAGGTATTTCAGAATCGAATTGAAAGAAAGAATTTCATTGTTGAAGCTTTAAATTTGGGAAAGTTGACCAAAAATTGGATCCTTTAGCATTTGACCTCACATTGAAATTCTGATGGTTCCATTAGCTTTGTTAGGTGATATTGGACTTAGGAGCGCGACCGGAATGTAATTTGGAGGTCTGTGGTAGAATTAGGCTTGAATTAGCGAAATTGGAAATTTGGCGATTACATTCGGCAGTGGAAAATTTGATATCGGGGTCAAAATGGAATTACGGAAGTTGGAGTAGGTTCGTAGTGTCATTTGTGACGTGTGTGCAAAATTTTAGGTCATTCGGATGTGCTTTGGTTGGTTTCGGCATCGGTTGCTGAATTTGGAAATTTAGAAGTTTTTAGGCTTGAATCCGAGGGTAATTTGGTGTTTTGATGTTGTTTTGAGTGATTCGAAGGTTCGACTAAGTTTGTATGCTGATATATGACTTGTTGGTATTTGTTTTGGTTGAGGTCCCGAGGGCCTTGGGGTGATTCCGGGTGGTTAACAGATTTGTCGAAGTTGGACTTTGAAGCTGGGGCTGCTGCTTCTGCTATTTCCGCACCTGCGGAAGAAAGGGTCGCAGGTGCGAGGCTGCTGGTGCGCGTGGGGAGTGCGCAGATGCGGGCGACGCTGGTCCAAGTCTGGGAATGCAGGTGCGAAGAATTGGCTGCATCTGCGAGCTCGCAGGTGCGAGGCCTTGAGCGCAAATGCAGAGATGAGGAGTTTGGATTGGTTTCGCAGATCCGCACCTGGGACCGCAGATGCGAGTCCGCAGGTGCGAGGAAGGTGTTCGAAGGTGCGGAAGCTGGGTGATTAAGTAAGTTGCGCAAGTGGGGCTTCTTGGACTGCAAGTTTCGTCGCGCGGGTGCGAGCAAATGGCCGCAGGTGCGAAATACCTGGGCAGAAACCATAAATAGAACCTTCGCGAATTTTGGTCATTCTTCACAATTTCAACTCGGTTTGTGCAGCTGTTGGGAGAGATTTGAAGAGGGAATCAATGGGATTTCATTGAGGTAAGTTACTTGAGCCCTAATACAGGTATATATGGTGATTTGTCCATTGTTTAATCATGGTAATTAGTGAAAACGAGGGGTTAGGGCTTGGAATATTTGGAGAGTAATTTAAGAATTTGAAGGGCCATCGGATTTTGATGAAATTGGTATGGTTAGACTCGTGAGTGAATGAGCTTTCTAGTTTTATAAATCTTTTGGATTTCGAGACGTGGGACTGGAGGCCGGTTTGAGCCAATTTTAGGTTTTGGTCTAATTTTGTAATTTTTCTTGTGAAATTCATTCCATTAGTGCGTATTGATGGTATTGTACTGATTGTGAATAGATTCGGAGCAATTGGAGGCCGAGTCTAGAGGCAAGATCATTGCGGGTTAGAGATTTGACCGGTTTGAGGTAAGTAATGATTGTAAATCTGGTCCTGAGGGTATGAAACCCCGGATTTCGTATCATTCTACTATTTTGAAGTGACGCACATGCTAGGTGACGGGCGTGTGAGCGTGCACTGTTGGGGATTTGGGACTTGGTTCGTCCTGTAGTAACTGTAAAGTTGCATACTTTGTTGAAACTATTTGATACTTATATATTTTAGAAAGAATTTCTGTAAATTGGGCTGAATGCCATGTTTGGGCCTTGCGCCAATGCCGTTTCGACCCTTAGGGGCTATTTCTTACCATCCTCTCATTGTTTTCGATTGAAAATCTATACTCAGTCATGTTTATACTTGTTTATCACATAACTCAGTTTTATGATTCTATTTTGATGCATATAAATGTTTTGGGCCGAATGCCCTATTTTACAGAAATGCCCGAGTGGCTTGAGAGGTTTATGACTGAGTGAGGCCGAGGTCCTGACTTGTGAGGATGAGTGTGGATCGGGGCTGCCCGGCTGCAGCATATTTATGACTGAGAGAGGCCGAGTGCGTGATTTGTGAGGATGAGTGTGGATCGAGGCTGCCCGCCTGCAGCATATTCATGAGTGAGTTAGGCCGAGGGCTTGATTTGTGAGGATGAATGTGGATCGGGGCTGCCCTCCTGCATCATATTTATGTTTGATATTGTACGAGGGCCTGATTGTGAGGATGAGTGTGGATCGGGGCTTCCCGCCGGCAACATACTTTATTAGTATCGCACGTGAGTTGTCCGTGCAGATTATAGCACTTGGGCTGAAGGAACCCCTCCGGAGTCTATACACACCCCCAGTGAGCACAGGTACCTACTGAGTGCGAGTGCCGAGTGCTGAGTGAGTGGGAGGCATGAGTGATTATGAGGCATTCCCGAGTGGCAAGAGTGATTGTGAGGTATGCCCGAGTGGCACGAGTGACTGTGAGGTTTGACCGAGGGGCTGTATATGAGTGATGTTTTGCCCGAGGGGCTGTTTATGATTTCACCATTTTTTTCTCACCTTTGCATTGAGCCTTTGTTTGAAAAATTGTTGGACAAATGTCTTTAAATGATTTTTACTGAAACTGGGTTTAAACGAGATGTTTGATTCAAATCCTGATTTTTAAAAGCATGTGGTATTTTACTGAGATTTCCTGATATAAACGTTATATGCTTTATTGCTCATCACTATTGCTCAGTCTTTATTTATTGTTATTACTTACTGAGTTGGCGTACTCACGTTACTCCTTGCACCTTGTATGCAGATTCAGGTGTAGCTGGACACGGTAGCAGTTATTGAGTGTTCTGGTTGCAGATTTACTTGGATAGCAAGGTAGCTGTTTGGCGATCGCAGCCCCTGCTCTTCTCCCTCTTATCTTTCTCTAGTTGTATTTAGCTATTTTCCAGGTTGAGTTAGCCTTGATATTATTAGACAGATTATAGCAGATGCTAATGACTAGTGACACCCCGATGTCGAGCTTTTCTTTTCCGCACTTCTATTTTTTTTATTTGATTTGAACTCTTTTAATGGAGGTTTTATGTCAAATAACCTTGAAATTATCTTTAAAATGAAAATATCAGTTAGTTTTGGAATTGAGTCGGCTTGCCTAGTTCAACGATAGGCGCCATCATGACAGGGGTTAGTTTTGGGTCGTGATAAGGATCAAGGTGGATCCGAAGAAGATAGAAGTAGTGCAGAGTTGGCCCAAACCGTCTTTAACTCTGGAGATCGAGAGTTTTCTTGGTTTGACGGTATTACCGTCGATTCGTAGAGGGATTCTCTTCTGTTGCAGCTCCTATGAACAGATTGACCTAGAAGGGTGCTTCGTTCAGGTGGACCGAGGAGTGTGAGAAGAGCTTTTAGCAGCTCAAGACAACTTTTACTATAACCCCAATATTGGTGTTGCCTATGCGTTCGAGGTCTTATACTATGTATCATGATGTGTCGCGTATTGGTATCGGCGAAGTGTTGATGCAAGACGGTAGGGTGATTTCCTATGCTTCTAGATAGCTAAAGGTGTATGAGAAGAACTATCTTGTCCACGACCTTACGTTAGCAGCTATTGTTCATGCCTTAAAGATTTGGCGGCACTACTTGTGCACTGTCCCTTGTGAGGTCTATACCGACCACCGGAGTCAACAACATCTGTTCAAATTGAAGGATCTTAACTTGCGTCAGCAGAGGTGGTTAGTGTTTCTTAAGGACTATGATATCACCCTTTTGTACCATCTCGGGAAGGCCAATGTGGCGGCCGATACCTTTAGTCGAAAGACAGAGATCTTGGGAAATTTAGCATATCTACCAGCAGCAAAGAGGCAATTAGCATTAGATGTTCAGGCCTTGGCGAACCAGTTTGTTAGATTGGATATTTCGGAGCCGAGTCGAGTTTTGGCTTGTATGGTTTCTCGGTCTTCTCTATATGATCGCATCATATAACGTCAGTATGATGACCCCTATTTGCTTGTTCCCAAGGACATGATTCAGCACGGCAATGCCAATGAGGTCACTATTTGGGATGACTGTGTGTTATAGATGCAGGGTAGGCTATATGTGCCTAATGTAGATAGTTTGTGTGAGCTGATTCTTCAGGAGGCTCACAGTTTGCGATACTCCATTTATCCGGGTGCCATCAACATGTATCAGGACTTTACGCATCACCATTGGTGGGGGAGGATGAAGAAGGACATAGTGGAATACATACCTCGGTGCCTAAACAATCAGCAGGTGAAGTATGAGCATCAGCGGCCAGGTGGATTACTTTAAAGGCTAGAGATTCCAGAGTGGAAATGGAAGCGGGTTACTATGGAGTTTGTTGTTGGGCTCCCACAGACTCGAAGGAAGTTCGATGCAGTTTGGGTGATTGTGTATAGGTTAACCAAGTCGGCCCATTTCATTCCAGTGGTGCCTACTTATTCTTAGGAGCAACTGGCTCAGGTTTATATTCGCAAAATTGTCATACTTCGTGGCATTCCGGTATCTGTCATCTCTGAATGAGGTATGTAGTTTACATCGTGATTCTGGAGGGCTGTACAGCATGAGTTAGTCATGTGGGTTGAGTTGCATACAATATTTCACCCTCAGACAGACGGACAGTCCGAGCGCACTATTAAATACTAGAGGATATGCTTTGTGTGTGTGTGATGGAGTTTGGCGGTTCTTGAGATCAGTTCTTGCCACTTGTGGAGTTTTCCTATAACAACAGCTACCAGTCGAGCATTTAGATGGCTCTGTATGAGGCTTTCTATGGGAGGCGGTGTCGGTCTCTGGAGGGTTGGTTTGAGCTGGGTGAGGCTAGGCTATTGGGTACAGACTTGGTTCAGGATGCTTTTGGAAATGTTAAATTGATTCAAGATCGGCTTCGCGCAGCCTAATCTAGAAAGATGCATTATGCATAATGGAAGGTTTGCAATGCTTCATTCATGGTTGGAGATCGGGTCTTGCTCCGAGTTTCGCCCATGAAGGGTGTTTTAAGGTTCGGAAATAAGGGCAAGTTAAGTTCTAGGTATATCGGGCCTTTTGCGATTCTTGAGAGGATTGGAGAAGTAACCTACAAGCTTGCACTACCACCTACTATAGCTTCAGTTCAACCAGCATTCCATGTTTCAATGCTCCGAAAGTATTACAGTGATGCGTCTCACGTGTTGCATTTCAGCTCAGTCCAGTTAGACAAGGATTTGTCTTATATTGAGGAGCCGGCGGTCATTTTGGACATGCAGGTCCGAAAGTTGAGGTCGAAGAACATTGATTCGGTGAAGGTTCAGTGGAGGCGTCAGCCAGTCGAGGAGGCGATTTGGGAGATCTAGCATGATTTGCGTAGCCGTTATCTGCATCTTTTCACCACTTCAGGTATGTCTCTATACTCGTTTGAGGATGAATTTTTGTTTTAAGAGGGGAAAGATGTAACGACCCGGTCAGTCATTTTGATTATTTTAGCCCTGATACCCTATTTATTGCCTCTTTTGCCTCCTAGGCTTGAGGTTTATGTTGTAAGAATTAACCGTAGTGTGACATTTGTGTAGACGACTTCGGAATGAAATTTTGATGGTTCTAATAGCTCTGTATGGTGATTTTAGACTTAGGAGCGTGTCCGGATGTTGATTTGGAGGTCCATGGGTCGTTTCACCGTAAATTAGCCAAAGTTAGAAAGTTGAAAGATTGAGAAGTTTGACCGGGAGTTGACTTTATTGAAATCAGGGTTGGATCCTGATTTCGGAAGTTGGAAGTTGGTATGAATCACCATTGGTTTCGGAATTCGGAAATTCATAGTTCATAGGCTTGAATTTGGGTTGCGATTCGTAGAATCGATGTGTTTTGATGAGATTTTTAACCTCGAGTAGGTCCATCATGTGTTTGAACTTGTTGGTATATTCGGACGGGGTCCCGGGAGCTTCGGGTGTGATTCATATTGAATTCAGATAATAAATTGGACTTGTGATATGGCTAAAGTTCCAGCCTTCTGGTGTCATCGCACCTACGCAGGGACTGACCGAAGACGCAGACTCGCAAAAGCGAGCAATTGGCGATAGAAGAGAAGTTGGCTTTGCCCAGTTGGGATCGCAGTTGCGAGGAGGTAACCGCATCTGCGGATACGCAGGTGTGGAGGTGTGATCGCAGATGTGGACGAGGCGGGCCTGGCCATGGTCGCATAAGCATAGGGCTCTCCGCAGAAGCGGGCTCACAAGTGCAAGCCATAGTCCGCAGAAGCAAAATCTTTGGACTCAAGTGGAATCCGCACCTTCTATGGTTTTTCCGTAGGTGCGGCATTGCAGAAGCTATACAAAGTCCGTAGAAGCGGTTTTGCTGGGCAGAAAAGGGGAAAATTCGAGTGTTTGTTTCATAATCCATTTTTGGACTTAGAGAGCTCGTCGGGAGGCGACTTTTAGAGGGTTCTTCAAGGAAAACGTTGGGGTAAGGAATCCTAACTTGGTTTTGGTTAAGTTACATGAATCTATTGATAATTTCATCACTTAATTAGTGTTTGAAGTTTGAAAATTGGAAAAAAGTATAGAAGCTCCCTAAACTAATTTTTTGAGTTTTGACACGCGATTTGAGATCCGATTTGAGTAATTCTTGTATGGTTGGACTCGTTATCGAATGAGTGTTTGGATTTTGTAAATTTGGTCGAGTTCCGAGATGCGAGCCCGGATTGACTTTTTGAGTTGACTATTTATTTCTTTGCAAAGATTATTACTTTGTTATTCGAATTAGTTTCCTATAATTTATAATTATAGTATGAAGTTGTTTTGGCTAGATTGGAACCGTTCGAAGTTGGATAATCGAGGGAAAAGCCTATTAGTGGATTGATTTAGCGTGATTTAAGGTAAATGACGTGTCTAACCTTGAGTGGGGGAATTACCCTTTATGATTGGTGTTGTTTGTGATAATTGTGAAATGTGAAATCCGTGTATGCAAGGGGACAAGTGTGTACATGGGATAAATGTGGAAATTTACCAGTTTTAGCTATGTAGATTCCTGTCATGCCGTAATTGAGTTACTTAACATGTTATAGTCATCATCTCTAGTCTATTTTCACATGTCTACTTGTCTTATTATATTACATGCTAATTGCCTTACATGTTTAATTGAAGTTATTGTTTCCTTTATTCCGTATACACTATTTTATCGTTGAACTCTTTACTTGAAGTTGTTAAGTCGTGGAACATCTTATTGTTGAAATTTGAATTGAGATATAAAAGCCATGACTCATATTGCGGCAAGGTGTTAAGTTATGAAATACCATTTTGTTGAGTTGTTCATTCCGGTTGTTATTGTTGAAACTCGTGTGTGCATTGTGGTTGAGCCATGGGCTCTATAATGTGAAAATATTGTATTTATTTGGTTTCTCTGGCAAGTTGTGATATTGGGCATTTGAGATGCGATTTGTTATATGTTGTGATATTGATACGCATGCAGCGGTATAAGGTTTTGGGGTTGAAACGCATGTGGTGTGATACAGTGGACTTAAACGCGAGATGCTATTTTGGGAAAATGATTTTCAAACTAAATGTAAAGGCTCCCGCGGTGATATAAGGAAAGATGGTGAGTTATTCCTGTGACTTGGGACTACGAGGCGGTACCTCGGTAATAACCCTTGTTGATATTTCTCTATTTGCTGTACTTGTCTTTGATTGTGTTGTTTCCTTTCGTGATGTATTATTTCCCTTGATTCTGTGTGGCTAATACTTGGTTTATGTAACAACCCGGCTGGTCGTTTTGAGTATTTTAGCCCTAATCCCCTAACGTATTCTCCCTCTATGTTATATTGCAGTTACGTGACTTGTCGCGGTGCTTGGTGTCGGATTCGGGAGAGTTTCAGAGTGATATAGGATACATAGTCCCTAAGTTGGAAGTTTATGTCGTAGGACTTGACTGTAGTTTGACTTGTGTGAAGATGAATCCGGAATGAAGTTTTGACATTTCAAATAGCTCTGTATAGTGATTTTGATCTTAGGAACGTGTCCGAATGTTGATTTGGAGGTCCGTAGGTTGTTTCAGCGTTAATTGGCGACAGTTGGAAAGTTGGAAGATTGTAAAAGGTTTGACCGGGAGTGGACTTTATGATATCGGGGTCGGATTCCGATTTCGGAAATTGGAATAAGTCGGTAATGTCATGTATGAATTGTGTGCAAACTTTGGTGTCAATTGGAGTTGTTTTGCTATGAATCAGCGTTAGTTTTGGAATTGGGAAGTTCTTAAGTTCTTAGGCTTGAATCGGTGCGCGATTTGTGATTCTATTGTTGTTTGATGTGATTTGATGCTTCGAGTGTGTTCGTATGATATTTTAGGACTTGCTGGTATGGTTGGTTGAGGTCTAGGGGGCCTTGGGTGTGATTCGGACCATGTTCGGCGCATTTCAGATCATTTAGGAATAACTAAAGTTGTTGTTTTTCTCAAGTCTGGTTTCCTTCAATGTGATCGCGAGGTTTGGTCCGCGATCGCGAAGGGGTTTTTATGGTTTGTTAATTTTTACTCTTCGCGTTTGGTGGTGAAGCTTGTGCTTCGCGATCGCAAAGGATACTCCGCGATCACGTAGTGTAAATAACTGGGCAGCAGAACTTAAGTTTGAAATCAAGGGTTTATTTCATATTTCACAATTTGGACTTAGAGAGCTCGGTTTGAGGCTAAATTTTGAGGGATTTAAAGAGGGATTGTTGGGGTAAGAGTTCTTAACTCGATTTTGATTAAATCCCACTAATGTATCATTGATTTTATCATGTAAATAGGGAATTGGGTTGGGAAAATTAGGGAAAAGTGATAAAACTTCTTAGGCTAAAGTTTTGAGTTTTCAAAGGCGAAATGAGGTCGGATTTGAATAATTCGTGTATTGTTGGACTCGATATCAAATGAGTGTTCGATATTTGTAATTTTGGTCGGGTTCCTAGGCGCGGACCCGGGGAGACTTTTTGGAGCGATTTTTCAATTCTTTGCAAAATCATAATTCTATTATTTAAATTAGTTTCCTATAGTTATATTTATAATATGCAATTATTTTGGCTAGATTCGAGCTGTTCGGAGTTAGAAAATCGAGGGAAAGACCTTCTAGTTGAATGATTTAGCGTGGTTTGAGGTAAGTGACTTGTCTAACCTTGTGTGGGGGAAATTCCCCTAAGGATTTGGTATTGTTGTGATAATTGTGATATGTGAAAGCTGTGTATGCAAGGTGACGAGTGCGTACATGGGCTAAATGTGAAATTCCCGATTTTTACCTATGTAGTTTACTTTCATTCTTTGATTGATTTACTTTAACATGTTGTAGATATCGTACTTAGTCTAATTTCACATGTCTACTTGTCTGATCTCTTATTTGCAACTTGTCCTACATGTTTAGTTGAATTACTTGCTTTTCATTAATTTTGTGCCAATTATTTAATTGTGGGATTCTTTACTTGAGATTTACTATCCTTGGAATATCTTGCTATTGAGTTTGGTGTTGAGTTGCAAAGGTCGTGATTTCTATTGAGGTAAAGTGTAAGTTGTGAAATATCATTTTATTGAGTTGTTATGTTTTGGCATTCATGTTATTGTTGAAAGGATTATTTGGTTGATGCACAAGGTTTCTGCTATGATGTTGTTATTATTTGCACGTGGTTTCTGCTGTGCCATTATTACTATTGATACGCATGCGGTGGTATAAGGTCTCGGTGTTGAAACACATGCGGTGAGATAAGGTGGGCTTGATATGTGTGACTAGTAGGGGAAGTACTAGAATCCATGTGGTGTAATAAGGTGGGCAACAACGCAGGTGCTATTTCGGGAAAATGATTTTTAAAACTTAATGTAAAGGTTCTCGTGGTGATATAAGGAAAGACTGTGAGTCACTTTTATGATTTGGGACTATGAGGTGGTACCTCGATAGGGCCCCCTGTTGACCTTTCTTTATTTGCTATATTTATTTGGTTGTTGTTTCCTTAACATGTAAAATCTTTATTTTCCTTTTGTGTTGTACTAATTGCCTTGCTTCCGTGTTGTTAACTTTAAGTAAATTCTTTATTGTTTCACTTTCTTTGTCATTATCATTATATCATTATATCATTATATCTTCTGTCTTATTTCTTATTATCTCCAGTAGGGCCTTGACCTGACCTCGTCACTACTCTACCGAGGTTAGACTTAGCACTTTTTGGGTACCGTTGTGGTGTACTCATACTACGCTTCTGCACATGTTCTTGTGCAAATCCAGGTACATCTTATCAGTACCAGTACTACCACATTGAGCTTGCTATTGGAGAATTCAAGGTATATTTGCTCGCGTCTGCAGGCCTCGGAGTTCCCTTCTTTCTTGTTCTTCCTTATTATTTTACACGTTTATAGACAATGATATATAACATTGTCCATCACTGTATCTAGAGCTTGTGACTTATATTTTACCAGGTTTTTGGGGAGTTGTATGCATTGTGTTTATAGATTCTATTTATGAAATTGTTGGAGTTTTGAGATTCTAAGTTTTATTTAATGTTTCCGTTTATTGTTAGGCTTACCTAGTCTTAGAGACTAGGTGCCTTCACAACATTCTACGGAGGGAATCTGGGGTCGTGTCAAGTTGGTATCAGTGCTCTAGGTTCATAGTGAATGAATCACAAGCAGATTTAGTAGAGTCTCACGGATAGGTACGGAGACGTCTATACTTATCTTCGGGAGGTCATGGAACTGTTAGGAAAAGCTTCACTTCTTCGATTCCTTATCGTGCGAAAATGTTCATTTCGGGATTCTATACTTCTGTCTTTCTATTCTCTCAAATATGGTAAGGACACGCACAACCGAATCAGATCAAAACTAAATGTAAAGGCTCCCGCGGTGATGTAAGGAAAGACTGTGAGTTAATTTTATGAGTTGGGACTACGAGGCGGTACCTTAGTAGGCCCCATGTTGACATTTCTCTATTTGTTGTATTTGTTTGGTTGTTGTTTCCTTAACATGTAAAATCCTTGTTTTCCTTTCGTGTTGTATTAATTGCCTTGCTTCCATGTTGTATTAATTGCCTTGCTTCCGTGTTGTTAACTTTCCGTAAATTATTTATTATTTCACTTCCTTTGTCATTATCATTATACTATTATATCTTCTGTGTTTCTTATTATCTCCAGTAGGGCATTGACCTGACCTCGTCACTACTTTACCGAGGTTAGACTTGGCACTTTTCTGGTACCGTTGTGGTGTAGTCATACTATGCTTCTGCACATATTCTTGTGCAAATCTAGGTACATCTTATCAGTACCAGCACTGCCGCGTTGAGCTTGCTATTGGAGAATTCAAGGTACACTTGCTCGCGTACGCAGGCTTCGGAGTCCCCTTCTATATTGTTCTTCCTTATTACTTTATGGTTTTATAGACAATGATGTATAAGATTGTCCATCACTATATCTAGAGCTTGTGACTTATATTTTACTAGGTTTTTGGGGAGTTGTATGCATTGTGTTTATAGATTCTATTTATGAAATTGTTGGAGTTTTGAGATTCTAAGTTTTATTTAATGTTTCCGCTTATTGTTAGGCTTACCTAGTCTTAGAGACTAGGTACCTTCACGACATTCTACGGAGGGAATCTGTGGTTGTGACAAGTTGGTATCAGAGCTCTAGGCTCATAGGTGAATGAGTCACAAGCAGGTTTAGTAGAGTCTCGCGGATAGGTACGGAGACGTCTATACTTATCTTCGGGAGGTCATGGAACTATTAGGAAAAGATTCACTTCTTTGATTCCTTCTCGTGAGAAATTGTTCATTTCGAGATTCTATACTTCTGTATTTCTATTCTCTCAAAGATGGTAAGGACACGCACAACCGGATCGGATCAAAACTAAATGTAAAGGATCCTGCGGTGATGTAAGGGAAGACTGTGAGTTAATTTTATGAGTTAGGACTACGAGGCGGTACCCCAGTAGGGCCTCCTGTTGACATTTCTCTATTTGCTGTATTTGTTTGGTTGTTGTTTCCTTAATATGTAAAATCCTTGTTTTCCTTTCGTGTTGTATTAATTGCCTTGCTTCCGTGTTGTTAACTTTCCGTAAATTCTTTATTATTTCACTTCCTTTGTCATTATCATTATACCATTATATCTTCTGTCTTGTTTCTTATTATCTTTAGAAGGGCCTTGACCTGACCTCGTCACTACTCTACCGAGGTTAGGCTTGGCACTTACTGGGTACCGTTGTGGTGTACTCATACTACGCTTCTGCACGTGTTCTTGTGCAGATCCAGGTACATCTTATCAGTACCAGCACTAGCGCGCTGATCTTACTATTGGAGACTTCAAGGTACACCTGCCCGTATCTGCAAGCCTCAGAGTCCCCTTCTATCTTGTTCTTCCTTATTCTTTATACTTTTGTAGACAGGGATGTATAAGATTGTCCAGCACTATATTTAGAGCTTGTGACTTATATTTCACCAGGTTTTGGGGGAGTTGTACGCATTGTGTTTATAGATTCTATTTATGAAATTGTTAGAGTTTTGAACTTCTAAGTTTTATTTAATGCTTCCGCATATTGTTAGGCTTACCTAGTCTTAGAGACTAGGTGCCATCATGACATTCTATAGAGGGCATTTGGGGACGTGACAGGTTACTCCTTACTTGTTTCATTTCCTTGTCATTATTATTATATTGTTAAATCTTCCGCCCTGTTTCTTATTATTTCCATTAGGGCCTTGGCCTGACCTTATCACTACTCTATCGAGGTTAGGCTTGGCACTTACTAGTTACCATTGTGGTGTACTCATGCTACGCTTCTGCACATCTTTTTTGTGTAGATTCAGGTACTTCCTATCAGTCTCGATACCAGTGAGCTAAGGTCACATTTGGAGACTCCAAGGTACACCGCCCGCGTCCGCATGCCTCGAAGTCACCTTCTATCCATTTTTATATTCTCCTTCTTTACTAGATTCAATTTTATTAGGATGACTTTTGATAATGGCATAGAGCTTGTGACTTGTATTCGTCGGGTTTCAGGCAAATATGTATATACAGAGTTGTGGAGATTTTCCTTATGCTAGTTGTTGGATTTTGAGCCTTTAATTATTATTTCGGTTATCTTTGCATAAATGTTAGGCTTGCGTAGTCTTAGAGATTAGGTGTCGTCATGATATCCTACAGAGGAAAATTGGGGTCGTGACATATATTATTCTATCCCTTTCACCATTATTATGATCAGGCACTTTGTGTTCTTGCCATTGTTATACACGTATTTGATGAGTATGAGAATTTGGGCAATGGGTAATTCATGTAGACCAGTATATTTGCATCACGTTATGCGCTGCAACGGAGTTATATTGGGATATGATCCTTTGTGACTATTTTGTATATTTTGTTTCTCCTCTGGTAGATGGTTCATATCATTACTCTTTGTGGTGGTATATGTTGATCTTGTAGGACAGTTCTCTCATTTGGTTCTCCTTCCATCACCGGTCACATCCGAGTTGTTTTTTGTTTGGTGCACGGATTGCATGGCATGTAGCTCTAGGTGTTATTGATCTGGCATGTTGGTCGAGCAGCTTGTGCTGGATGAGATGAGATTATTGAAGTGGGAGTGAGTGCTATCAGATTTGATTAAGATATATTGGGAAGAATAATGTCAGAAGTCAGCTCAGAATTTCGCTAGGCGGGCGAGAGAGCTCCGCGACTTGTTGATCTGATGAGTATTTATGAGTTTCTACATGTTTCCTTCATCCTTGGCAGTGTACAAAGGTCCAAAACAAGGTTTTATCTAAGATGAGGCATTTGTTATCCGCGTTCGTGTGGAGTTAACCGCGTTCGCGAAGGCCATGTTGGGGACAACCTAGTTTTCTTCTTCGCGAATGCGAAGGATATTCCGCGATCGCGTAGTGTTAATAATTGGGCAGCATAACTTAAGTTTGAAATCGAGGGTTTATTTCATATTTCACAATTTAGACTTAGATAGCGCAGTTTGAGGCGAACTTTTGAGGGATTTTCAGAGGGATTGTTGGGGTAAGAGTTCTTAACTCGATTTTGATTAAATCCCACTAATCTATCATTGCTTTTATCATGTAATTAGGGAATTGAATTGGAAAAATTAGGAAAAAGTGATAAAACTTCTTAAGCTAAATTTTTGAGTTTTGAAAGGTGAAATGAGGTCGCATTTGAATAATTCTTGTGTGGTTGGACTCGATATCGAATGGGTGTTAGTTAGATTTGAGCTGTTCGGAGTTGGAAAATCAAGGGAAAGGCCTTCTAGTTGAATGATTTAGTGTGGTTTGAGGTTAGTGACTTGTCTAACCTTGTGTTGGGGAAATTACCCTTAAATTTGGTATTGTTGTGATAATTGTAATATGTGCAAGCCGTGTACGCAAGGTTACGAATGCATATACGGGCTAAATGTGAAATTTTCGGTTTTTAGCTATGTAGTTTCCTTTCATTCTTTAATTGAGTTACTTTAGCATGTTGTAGCCATCGTACTTAGTCTAATTTCACATGTCTACTTGCCTTATCTCTTATTTGCAACTTGTCCTACATGTTTAGTTGAATTACTTACTTTTCTTTAATTCCGTGCTCATTATTTAACTGTGGGATTCATTCCTTGAAATTTGCTATCCTTGGAATATCTTGCTGTTAAATTTGGTGTTGAGTTGAAAAGGTTGTGATTTCCATTGAGGCAAAGTGTAAGTTGTGAAATATCATTTTATTAAGTTGTTATGTTTTGGCATTCGTATTATTGTTAAGAGAATTGTTTGGTTGATGCACATGGTTTCTGTCGTACTATTGTTACTATTTGTACGAGGTTTTTGTCGTGCCGTTGTTACTATTGATATGCATGTAGTGGTATAAGGTCGGGGTATTGAAACGCATACGGTGAGATAAGGTGGGCTTGATATGTGTGTCTAGTAGGGGAACTACTAGAAGTCGTGCGGTGCGATAAGGTGGGCTAAAACGCGGGGTACTATTTGAGGAAAATTATTTTTAAAACTAAATGTAAAGGCTCCCGCGGTGATATAAGGAAAGACTCTGAGTTAATTTTATGATTTGGGACTACGAGGCGGTACCTCAGTAGGGCCCCCTGTTGACATTTGTCTATTTGTTGTATTTGTTTGATTGTTGTTTTCTTAACATGTAAAATCCTTGTTTTCCCTTCGTGTTGTATTAATTGCCCTGCTTCCGTGTTGTCATCTTTCAGTAAATTATTTATTGTTTCACTTCGTTTTTCATTATCATTATACCATTATATCTTCTGTCTTGTTTCTTATTATCTCCAGTAAAGCCTTGACCTAACCTCGTCATTACTCTACCGAGGTTAGGCTTGGCACTTACTACGTATCGTTGTGGTGTACTCATACTACGCTTCTGCATGTGTTCTTGTGCAGATCCAGGTACATCTTATCAGTACCAGCACTAGCGCGCTGATCTTACTATTGGAGACTTCACGGTACACCTGCCCGTATCCGCAAGCCTCAGAGTCCCCTTCTATCTTGTTCTTCCTTATTCTTTATACTTTTGTAGATAGTGATGTATAAGATTGCCCAGCACTATATTTAGAGCTTGTGACTTATATTTCACCAGGTTTTGGGGGAGTTGTACGCATTGTGTTTATAGATTCTATTTATGAAATTGTTAGAGTTTTGAACTTGTAAGTTTTATTTAATGCTTCCGCATATTGTTAGGCTTACCTAGTCTTAGAGACTAGGTGCCGTCACGACATTCTATAGAAGGAATTTGGGGACGTGACAGGTTACTCCTTACTTGTTTCATTTTCTTGTCATTATTATTATATTGTTAAATCCTTCGTCATGTTTCTTATTATTTCCATTGGCCTGGCCTTGTCACTACTCTATCGAGGTTAGGCTTGGCACTTACTGGGTACCATTGTGGTTTACTCATGCTATGCTTTTGTACATCATTTTTGTGCAGCTTCAGGTACTTCCTATCAGTCCCGACACCAGTGAACTGAGTTCGCATTTGGAGGCTCTAAGGTACACCTGCCCGAGTCCACATGCCTCGGATTCACCTTCTATCCATTTTTATATTCTCCTTCTTTAATAGGTACAATTGTATTACGATGACGTTGATATTTGCATAGAGCTTGTGACTTGTATTTGTCGGGTTTCGAGCAAATATGTATATACTGAGTTGTGGAGATTTTTCTTATGCTAGTTGTTGGATTTTGAGCCTTTAATTATTATTTCAGTTATCTTTGCATAAATGTTAGGCTTACCTAGTCTTAGAGACTAGATGCCGTCATGATATCCTACAGAGGGAAATTGGGGTCGTGACATATATTATGCTATCCCTTTCACCATTGTTATGATCAGGCGCTTCGTGTTCTTGCCATTGTTATACACGTGTTTGATGAATATGAGAATTTGGGCAATGGGTAATTCATGTGAACCGGTATGTTTGCATCAAGCTACATGCTGCAGCAAAGTTATATTGGGATATGATCCTTTGTGCCTGTTTTGTGTGTTTTGTTTCTCCTCTGGCAGATGGTTCATATCATTGCGCTTTGTGGTGGTATATGTTGAGCTTGCAGGACGGTTCTCTCATTTGGTTCTCCTTCCATCAGTGGTCACATTCGAGTTGTTGCTTGTTTGGTGCACGAATTGCATGGCATGTAGCTCTAGGTATTATTGATTTGGCATGTTGGTAGAGTAGCTTGTACTGAATGAGATGAGATTATTGGACTGGGAGTGAGTGCTATCAGATTTTCTTAAGATATTTTGGGAAGAATAATCAGAAGTCAGCTCAGAATTTCGCTATGGTTCTTGGTGGGTGAGAGAGCTCCGCGTCTTGTTGATGTGATGAGTATTTATAAGTTTCTATATGTTTCTTTCATTCTTGGCAGTGTACGAAGGTCCAAAACAAGGTTTTATCTAAGATGAGGTATGTCGCCGGTATCAGATTTATTATTGAGTAGCTATTATGGTTCGTTATTGCTATGCGCATCTAAGTTTAGTGGTATATCATGTGATTATATTTTTGAATATGGTTACTGCTTGATACAACTTATTCAGACTTATACAAGGTATATATGTGAGAATCGGGTCGTATAATGAATTTTAGATGTTGGAGATTGGATTCTAAGGTTTGTGAACTAAGGTTGAAGAAAGAATCTTCGGTTGGGTGATGTTGATGGGCTTATATGGATTGAGGTGGTGTGGGATCACCCATGGAAATGTGCATGGTGTGTTTATACCGTGATTTGACGGCTTTGTAGCGACTCTTGGCACGTTCGAGGATAGACATATATTTTAGTGTGGGAGAATATCATGACTCGACTGGTTGTTTTGAGCATCAACATTCTGTTTGGTAGCTTGAGGCCCTGACTAGCTATATATGATGTATTATGACTTGCATGTATGATCGACTTTGACTTTTGAGTGGATTGAGATTGATTTAGTAGAATGATTTGTTGACAAAGTTTGACTTTTGTGTATTTGACCTCGGATCAAAGTTTTGATGGTCCCATTAGGTCCAGATGGTTATTTTAGATTTGGGCATATGCCCATATTCGTATTTAGATATTTCTAGAAGGTTTTGGTTATATTTAGCGAAAGTCGACAATTTGAAGGTTGGAAAAGTTCATAAGTTTGTCTGGAAGTTGAATTCGATATTATCGGGTTCGGATTGAGGTTCTGCGAGTTGGAAAAGGTTCGCTATATCATTTGGAACTTGCGCGCAAAATTTGAGGTGCTTCCGAGTTATTTAGAAGTGTTCAGCGTAAGTTTGGAATTTAAAAAATTGAAATAGTTCATTAGGCTTGAATTGAGATACGATTCATGATTTTGATATATTTTGTGTGATTTGAGGCCTCAAGTAGGTCCGTGTTATATTCTGGGACTTGTTGCTATGTTCGGACGGGGTTCCGAGTGGCTTGAGTGAGTTTTGGGGTGGTTTCAGATCATTTTCTCTTATGTTTGCACTGCTGGTTTCTCTAATTTTCTGGTGTTGACACTACGAGAAATTGAGGATAAGACGACATTTATTTAGTGACTATTGAAATAAATACCGGAAAAAGAGAATGTTTTGACATTTATGACAAAATATCGTAAAAACTACGACATTTAATATAAATTGTCGTAGAAACAATGACATTTGATACTAAATATCGTAAAAAAAAATGATATTTGATATGAAATATCATTAAAACAACGACATTTGATACAAAATGTCATCAACATAATGGCATTTTTTAAGAAATGTCGTAAAAAGTACGACATTTGCTACAAAATATGGTAAAAATTAGACATTTGATACAAATGTCATAAAAAGGATGACATTTGATACAAAATATCATAAAAACAATGATATTTGGTCCAAAATGTAGTAAAAATACGACACTTATATCAAATGTTGTAAAAATATTTTTGATACAAATGATAAAAAAATATGACCTTACTTTAAATATCATATAATTTGTCGGTAATTATAAACATTTACATCTACTATTGGAAATTTCTCTAAATTTTCAAAATTTTAAATCATTCTTTGTCTTAAAAAAACGGAAGCCAAACATACCCCTAATGTATGAAAAATAGTTCACAAATATCCTCCTTTTACCTTTTGGTCTAAAAATGCCCTTGACCCTTATTTTTGGCTCATGGATATCCCTTAAACTGACAGCGTAAATCTAGGTCAAATTTGGCTCTTTAAAATAGTCACGTGACGTATTATGATTTGCCACAATTCATAATTAAATTACAACCCACCTAATTTATAAACCCGCCCCACTCTTGACCGGTTTCTTTTAATCTTAAACCCTTGATTCTTCATCCTTACAACAACTACAATCTTCACTATTTTTTAATCCCAAAGTGCACGTAAAACATATAGAGCTGGTGCTCCCTAGACCAGTACTCTATCTCAATGCTCAGTCCTGTTGGTTTTGTTGGTAAGGAGGGCAAATTCTGAGCTTAAAAAACAGAGTGGAAACGAGAATGACAGTGAAAGGCCGTAAATTTCCATTTTTTGGCCTTGTGGATTTTCCAAGCAACAAACTTGTGCTTCTTGAATGCCTTAATCTTTTCACTTTGTTCTTTCTGCAAATTGAATTTATTGTGATCCAAAAATGTAACTTTCATGTAAATGCTGGGATCTTTTCACTTTGTTCTTTCTTGGCTCCGATCCGTTTTACAAATTCGGCATGAATATTTGCCTTAATCTTTCTTGGTTTTTGAGCGACCTAAGACTATGAAATTTCCTTACCATGCGTGTATATTAGTTGGGAATGGAAGTTTTGTTGAACATAATCTAAGTAAAAAAAGAGACGGCGGAGGTTTAAAAAATGGGTGGATTTTAATTTAATTCTGAATAAAAAACGTGGCACATCATAATACGCCACTTGGCTATTTTAAAGAGCCAAGTTTGACCCAAATTTATGCCGTTAGTTTAAGGGGTATTCATGAGCCAAAAATAAAGACAAGGGTATTTTAAGATCAAAAGGTGGAAGGAGGGTATTTGTGAGCCATTTTTCATACGTTAGGGATATTTTTGGCCCTTTTCCATAAAAACAATATCACACTTTATATTTAATATTTAATTTATTAAAATATTATGATAATTACCTACAATATAGGCGATTTCACTTGTTGTTGCTTAATATTTTAAAAGGCTCGTCCAGGACTAGCTCATGGTGATGCATTTGCAAAATGCCTTGAGGCGGCTCAAGTGTAGGGCTTAATTTGTGAGGCTTACATGCATCCCAAACATATGATTATGCGCCCTACATGCCTATCGCTCAACGTTCGGGCTCGCTCAATAATTACTAGGTAAATCATCTGTTAAATTTTTTACACTACTAGAATTCGGTAAAAAACGACCAAACAAACTGACCAACTTTGGTCGGTAATGACCAATAACCGTCCAAAACGCGACCATTTACGTGTGGACGGTATTTTGGCGGTCGGAAAGGCATACCGACCAAAGTTGGTCGGAAATTACCGACCAACTTTTGTCGGTCAATTAAATTCAAAATAAAAAAATATTACAAAAAAAAACGGACCTAAGTTGGTTGATATTTTAATTATGTAATCAAAAGATTCACCATCTGGGAATCGAACCGGGGTCTGTACTATTGCAGGATACTATTCTACCACTAGACCATTGGTGCATTTTGTTTTACGACTGTCTTTTATTTGATTTATACTCTTTAATTGTATTTTCGCACGAAAATAACCGACCAAAGTTGGTCCGTTTTTTAAAATGACCCGCCGAATTAACCGACCAATTTTGGTTGGTTTTTTTAATATTATTTTTTATTTATTTTAATTGAAAAACCGACCACAGTTGGTCGGTTTCTTGAAAACTAAATTTCGCGTGACTCAAAAATAGTTTTTCGCATTTTTGCGCCAAAGCAAACCGACCAAAGTTGGTCGGTTTCGTAAAAACAAATTTAAAAATAAAATATTTTGAAAAATCGACCAACTTTGGTCAGTTTTTTGACTAGTATTTTGACCGACCATAGTTGGTCGGTCGACCTTGGTCGGTTTTTGCCGAATTTCTAGTAGTGCTAACTAATAATGTTGACCCTCAAAATACATTAGCAAATGAATGATCATAACTCAAATAACGAGTCATAGTGTTGCATATTTACTAAGTGAGAACATCATGAGGGTTAACATTATTTGAACATCTTTTCTAAATATATGGATAGTCGAACTGTATATATTCACTCGCTATTGATTTTTATTTCTTAGTTTTTTGTCTACCAAAATTATAAGATTTTAATATTTTGTATTTATTTCTGAAGGAGTAATATTTTAAAGTATGATATTGATAAAGTTTATTGATTATTACTTTTAGGAAGGTAATTAAATGTGTAGTTTGATAATAATTTACAACTTCTAGCCTTTTAGGGAAGTAATCAAATACTCCATCCATTTCAATTTATGTGAACCCATTTAACTAGGCACGGAGTTTAAGAAAAGAGAGAAGACTTTTGAACTTGTGGTGTAAAATGAGGCACGTTTATTTTGTGTGGCTATAAATCATTGCATAAAGGTAAATTGTTTCCAAATATGAAAAGTGGTCATTCTTTTTGGCACGGAGTAAAAAGAAAATATGTTCACATAAATTGAAACAGAGGGAGTATGTAGTTTGATAACAATTTTATCACTATTGCATTGTCTATACTTGTAAAACATGTTATATATTTTGGTTTTTTATGAGTTTCCTTAATCTTTTGATTTTCTTAAACTTTTAATATACTTTCTATATTTTTATGTTGTATTTTTTTTTTGTTTTCTTGAACTTAAAAAATTAAAGATTCATGAGGCTTATATCTCGCCCGTTATTAAGTAAAATGCCCATGTCATATGCCTCGCATTTTAAAATATTTTGCCGATTAAAATCTTTTTATTAAAATATAAATCTTTAGTCAAAATATATATATTATTATTACTACTACTTGTTAGATGTTGGATTTAAAGATGAAATATTTAAAATAAAATAAAATAATATATCTAGAACCAAGGAACCCTCATTTATGATTGAGCACAATTGAGAAACATAGGTTAGCCGTATGCTCCTAGCCTTAGAAGCACCTCAGGACCTATGCGCTCTCTTCTCTCAATCTAAAATCAATTTTGGCTCAAAATCTAAAATTGGGTTTGGCCAAAATTTCTCAAGTCTGCTCCCTCCATCCCAATACTCAAAAGGAGATATGTATGGAGAGTATTGGAGATTTAGAAGAAAAAGATTTTGGCTCTAAGAATTTTGCTTCCCTCTTCCCAATTCTAAAATATATACTTTTCCTTCCTTAGTAAGAATTCTACCAAAAATTTACTTTTGCATTCCACTGTGCTATAATAGATACTTGGAGACGAAAATCGCTGAGGCTTTTGATGCTGAGATTCACTAAGCTTGTTTTATACAAATTCAAGATACCCAATTTAGTTAACAGATTTCTTTCTTTTTCTTAATTGCTCGGATTTGGGTTAACATATTTCTTTATTTTCTTAATTTTCGGATTTGGGTTAATAATTTTCTCTTTTAGGTATTTATTGGTAGATTGATTTTGAATTTTTTGTGTGTTTTTGGGTATTTGTTTTTTAGTATATTTATAAAGTTGGATATAAGATTTTCATTATGCAGTGTTAGATTATGATTAGAGTTCAATTAGATTATGGTTTCTTGATTGTTGGATACTTCATTCATTTTGCTGAATATAAGGGTTGATTATTATATAGTAACTAATTGGTTATTCTTTTTGTTGTATGCTTTGGTTGAAACAAAAATTGGATCATGCATTTTTTCTTCGTGTCTGTGTGTGTGAAAGTTTGGTGTTAATCTTTGTGAGGAGTACCTCATTTTGCTATTTTTAATAAATATATTAATATTAATTTTTATTATGTAAAAGTTTCTGCTGTCTATACAGTTGAGTCAGTTTATACAGATATTTTTTAGATATTGATTATTAGATTGGGTTTGATTTAGTTTTAGTTTTTGGGGTAATTACAGTTTAATCCATTTCTAAAGATTTCATTATTTAGTGGTCGATTGGTATCTTGATTATCGGATACTTTGTTCACTTTGCTGAGTTTGCGGGTTGATTCCCTATTCGATAATAGTATTGTAATGATCCGGTCAGTCGTTTCTAGTATTACAACCTCGTCTCCCTCATTTACTGTTCAATTTATGCTTTACAGTTGTTATGTGACTTGCCGGGGGTGATTAGATCGGGTCCGTTGAGGTGTTGGAATGATGTGGAACACTTAGTTCCAAGGTTTAGAACTTAAGTTGAAAGGATCGACCGGATATTGAATTATGTACCCGGAGAATTATTGCTAAGAAAATTAAGATTTTGTGGTGACGAGGTAGATCAATTAGTACAAAGGTTGTAGAACTTTCTCCCTTGGATGTTAATTTCAAAGTAATAAGACTAAAGAAAATACAGTGAGCTATCTCCCCATAGCACAACTATAGCAGAGGAGGGAAGCAGGAAATTTTATCAAATCAGTGAGCTAAAGCCTTATAGCATAGTGATAGCACCAATGAAAAAATACGGTACACGATTTTATCAAACCAGTGAGCTAAAGCCTTATAGCATAGTGATAGCACCAATGAAAAAATACGGTACACGATTTTATCAAACCAGTGAGCTAAAGCCTTATAGCATAGTGATAGCACCAATGAAAAAATACGGTACACGATTTTATCAAACCAGTGAGCTAAAGCCTTATAGCATAGTGATAGCACCAATGAAAAAATACGGTACACGATTTTATCAAACCAGTGAGCTAAAGCCTTATAGCACAGGGATAGCACCAGTGGAAAAATACTCTACCCGATTTTATCAAAGCAGTGAGCTAAAGCCTTATAGCACAGGGATAACACCAGTGAAAAAATACTGTACCTGAGCCTATTAATACATGAGTAGGGAGAGAGAGAAAGAAAAGGATTTCAAGACTAGGGCTTTTCTCTCCATTATCACCCATACGGACAAGGCTTCTAATACATACTTAGGGTGAGTTTATAAGGGTATTTTTATGATTATTCCACTTCTCAATCACTAGTTACAACATGGTTTTGTATTGGATTCCATAGGATTTCTTCAAAATCTCAAGAACACCCCAAAGGTTGACTTTCAAGATTTGGTATACAAGAGGTATTCTTTTACCCGTAAACCTACATTCATGGATTGTTAGTGAATATATGAGTAAGGAATAAGTACTAGCACTTATGAGATGGTGGTTGGAATCCATAAATACTTACATTAGATTATTGAATGTTGTAGAGACTTTGTAATGAATTAATTAGTAAAATTTAGTGGATGTCAGTTCATTGATCAGTATAATGTTGCTAAAGAAGGCAGTTAGTAATCAAAGTATATTGTATTATATCTTGTTGGTGGGAAGCAGTAATTTTTGGATGAAGAAAAATCATTACTAGAGGTAGTTGAATGTTATGCACTCTAGGTGTTTGATAAAATGCCAAAACGACCAAAACTCTGGAAATTTTTACTAATATTGGTCCAATTGAATTATGTTGATGTAGATTTAAGTTGTAAGAGTAGTGGGTGATTTTAGTAGCACTAAAGAGCTCCATCAATGTGTGTTGGCTAAACTACTCTCTTAGAATTGAATTTCACGATGTTCCCGTAAGTTGCAAGTATTGTTGGACTCGTGGTTGGATGAGCGTTCATATTTTGTAACTCTTGTTGGGTTCCAAGACGTGGTCCCAACGGGCTATTTTTAAGTGCAATTTCAGATTTTACTGGAAATATTAGTATTTTCATATGGAATTAATTTCTATAATTGATATTGACTGAATCAAATTAATTGTGGCTAGATACGAGGCTGTCGGAGACTAATTTTCATGGCAAGGGTATAGCGGAATAAAGAATTACACGGGTTGAGGTAAGTATCAGTTCTAAATTTGGTCATGAGGGTATGAAATCTCAAATTATATGTTATGTGATCGGTTTTGAGGTGACACACATGCTAGGCGACGGGCGTGTAGGCGTGCACTGTATGAATTGTGACTTGGTCAAATTCCATAGAATTGTGTAGTTAAATAATCTGTTGCTATCTGTACATTCTCCATGTATTTGAGAATTTGAACCACAAATCATGTTTAGATAATGTGTTGGAACTGTAGGGATCCACATAGGTTGTGTACATATTGAATTATCTGCTTAATTGTTATTTTGTACTCAGTCACAGTTTACTTGTTTATTTTATCTGAGTCTCTATTGTTCATTATTGATGCATCATATCATTGTTGTTTGGGCTGATTTCATGATTTTTGAGAGCCCGAGAGACTGGAGAGATTTATGAATGAGTGAGGACAAGGGCCTGATTGTGAGATATTATATTATAGCACGTGAGTTGTCCATACAACACGTGAGTTGTCCGTGTGCATCCAGATATTATACTATATCCACGGTTCTTATACTGCTCACTCAGGCTAGTCTTCATTCAGTGCACTACCAGTGCAGAGTTCTCATCATCCCTCGTTCGCTCAGGCTTCTATAGGTAATTCCTCGGGTTATCAAGAGCAACAGTTCTGTTAGAGAAGGGGTTGTTTCGAGTGCGGAGAATTTGGTCATTACAAGAGAGATTGTCCTAGGCTGTTGAGTCGAGCTCCACAACCGAGTTCTCGGCCGACGACACCAGCACCAGCAGTTACGCCACCCGCCCAAGAGGGGGAGGCTGATCAGGTGGCGGTCAGACCCGATTCTATGCTTTTCCTACCAGGCCAGATACCGTTGCTTCAGATGCAGTGATCACAAGTATTATCTCAGTGTGCCACAGGGAAGCTTCTATATTATTTGACCCTGGTTCTACTTATTCGTATGTATTATCGTGCTTTACTCATTATCTGGATATGTCCCGTGAGTCCTTAGTTTCACCTGTACGTGTATCTACGCCGGTGGACGATACTATTATGGTGGACCGTGTGTATCGGTCGTGTGTGGTAACTATTGGGGGACTAAAGACTAGAGTTGATCTCTTATTGCTTCGTATGGTTGATTTCGATGGAATCCTGGGTATGGATTGGTTGTCCCCATGTCATGCTACTCTCGACTGTCACGCAAAACCCATGACATTGGCTATGCCGGGGTTGCTAAATGTCGAATAGAGAGGTTCTCTAGATTATGTTCCCAATAGGGTAATTTCTTATTTGAAAGTCCAACGTATGGTGGGGAAGGGGTGTTTGTCATATTTGGCATTTGTGAGAAATATTGATGTAGATACCCCTACTATTGATTCAGTACCAGTAGTGCAAGATTTTTCGGATGTATTTCCTGCAGACCTGTCGGGTATGCCACCCGACAGGAATCTTGATTTAGGTATTGACTTGGTGTTGGGCACACAACCCATTTCTATTCCTCCGTATCATATGGCACAAGCTGAACTGAAAGAATTGAAAGAGCAACTTCAGGAAATCCTTGATAAGGGGTTTATTAGGCCTAGTGTGTCACCTTGGGGTGCACCAGTTTTGTTTGTGAAAAAGAAAGATGGTACTATACAGACGTTCATTGATTACAAACAACTGAACAAAGTTACAATCAAGAATAAATATACTTTACCGTGTATTAATTATTTATTTGACCAGCTTCAGGTATCGAGGGTATTCTCTAAAATTGATTTGAGGTCTGGGTATCACCAGTTAAAAGTTCTGATCCAAATATTCTAAAGACGACATTCAGGACTTGTTATGCTGACTATGAATTTCTCGTGATGTCTTTTGGGCTGACCAACGCCCCAACAGCATTCATGCACTTGATGAATAGTGTATTCCAGCCATATTTTGACTCATTTGTCGTAGTATTTATTGATGATATCCTAGTGTACTCACGTAGCCAAGAAGAGCATGCACGATACTTGAGTATTGTACTACAGTGGCTGGGAGAGGAGAAACTTTATGCCAAATTCTTTATGTGTGAGTTCTGGCTTAGCTCAGTGGCATTCTTGGGACACATAGTGTCTAGTGAAGGGATTAAGGTGGATCCGAAGAAAATAGAGGTAGTTCAGAGCTTGCTCAGGCCATCTACAGTTGCCGAGATTAGAAGTTTTCTCGGCTTGGATGGTTATTATCATCGCTTCGAAGAGGGGTTCTCGTCTATTGCGGCGCCTATGACTAAATTGACCCAGAAAGATGTTCCGTTTAGGTGGTCGGATGAGTGTGAAGAGAGCTTTCAGAAGCTCAAGACAGCTTTGACTACAGCCCCCGTATTGGTGTTGCCTACATATTCAGAGTCGTATACTGTATATTATGATGTGTCACGTATTGGTCTCGGCGTAGTGCTAATGCAAGACGGTAGGGTGATTGCCAGTGTGTCAAGACAGTTAAAGGTACATGAGAAAAATTATCCGGTCCATGACCTTGAATTAGCAGCTATTGTTCATGCCTTGAAGATTTGGCGGCATTATTTGTACGGTGTCCATTGTGAGATTTATATCGATCATCGGAGTCTTCAACATCTGTTTAAACAGAAGGATCTTAATTTGTGCCAGCGGAGGTGGTTGGAGCTGCTTAAGGATTATGACATTACCATTCTCTATCATCCCGGAAAGGCCAATATGGTGGCCGATGCCTTGAGTCGTAAGGCGGAGAGTTTGGGAAACTTAGCATATTTACCGGTAGCAGAGATGCCTTTAGCCTTGGATGTTCATGCTTTGGCCAACCAGTTTGTCAGATTGGATGTTTTCGAGCCGAGTCGAGTTTTGGCTTGTGTGGTTTCTCGGTTTACTTTATATTACCACATCAGAAAGCGCCAGTATGATGATCCCCATCTGCTTGTCCTTAAGGACACGGTGATGCCAAGGAAGTCACTATTGGAGATGACGGTGTATTACGAATTCAGAGTAGGCTATGTGTACCTAATGTAGATGGTTTGCAAGAGTTGATTCTCCAGGAGGCACACAGTTCGTGGTACTCCATTCTTTCGGGTGCCGCGAATATGTATCAGGATTTGAGGAAGCACTATTGGTGGAGGCGAATGAAGAAAGATATAGTTGGGTTTGTAGCTCGGTGTGTAAATTATCAACAAGTGAAGTACGAGCATCAAAGACAGGGCGGATTGCTTCAGAGACTTGAAATTCCGGAGTGGAAGTGGGAGCGTATTACCATGGACTTCGTAGTTGGGCTCCCACGGGCTTTGAGGAAGTTTGATGCTCTTTGGGTGATTATAGATCGGTTGACTAGGTACGCACATTTTATTCTAATTGGTACTAATTATTCTTCTGAGCGGTTGGCTAAGATTTATATCCGCGATATTGTTCGCCTACACGGTGTGCCAGTGTCCATCATTTCAGATAGGGACAGACAGTTTACATCACAGTTTTGGAGGGAAGTACAATGAGAATTGGGTACACAGGTTCAACTGAGTACGGCATTTCACCCTCAGACAGACGGACAGTCCGAGCGCACTATTCAGATATTGGAAGATATGCTACGCGCTTGTGTTATTGATTTTGGGGTTCTTGGGATCAATTTCTGCCACTGGCAGAGTTTGCTTACAATAACAGCTACCAATCGAGCATTCAGATGGTTCCGTATAAGGCTTTATATGGGAGACGATATCGATCTCAGGTGGGTTGGTTTGAGCCAGGTGAGACTAGACTATTGGGTACTGATTTGGTTCAGGATGCTTTGAAAAAGGTTAAATTGATTCAAGAGTGGCTTCGCACGGTGCAGTCTGGACAGAAGAGTTATGCCGACCCGAAGGTCCGTGATGTTGCTTACATGGTTGGGGAGAAGGTTCTGCTCTGGATTTCCCCCTTGAAGGGTGTGTTGAGGTTCGGTAAGAAGGGCAAGTTGAGCCCTCGGTATATTGGTCCTTTTGCAATACTTAAGAAGATTGGAGATGTGGCTTATGAACTTGCATTGCCACCTAGTCTATCGAGTGTTCCTCCAGTGTTTCATGTATCTATGCTCTGGAAGTATGTCAGGGATCCATCTCATGTTTTGGATTTCAACACAGTGCAATTGGATGGTAATTTGACTAATGATGCGGAGCCAGTGGCCATTTAGACCGGCATGTTCGAAAGTTGAGATCAAAGAACATAATGTTAGTGATAGTGCAGTGGAGAGGCCAGCCAGTTGGAGAAGCTACTTGGGAGACTGAGCGGGAGATGCGGAGGAAATATCCACACCTATTTGAGGCTCCAAGCATGATTCTAAACTCGTTCGAGGACGAATATTTGTTTAAGAGTGGGAGAATATAATGACCCGGGTGGTCGTTTCTAGTATTACAACCCCGTCTCCCCCATTTACTACTCAATTTATGCTTCACAGTTGTTATGTGACTTGCCGGGGGTGATTAGTTTGGGTACGGTGAGGTTTTGGAATGATTTGGAATACTTAATTCCAAGGTTTAGAACTTAAGTTGAAAAGGTTGACCGGATGTTGAATTACGTGTAACGACCCCAGAGAAGTTTTGCTAAGGAAATTAAGGTTTTGTGGTGCCGAGGTAGATCAATTAGTACAAAGGTTGTAGAACTTTCTACCTTGGATGTTAATTTCAAAGCAATAAGACTAAAGAAAATACAGTGAGCTATCTCCCCATAGTACAACTATAACACAGGAGGGAAACATAAAAATTCATCAACTAGTGAGCTAAAGCCTTATAGCACAACGATAGCACCAGTGGAAACATAGGGTACCCGATTTTATCAAACTAATGAGATAAAGCCTTATAGCATAGAGATAGCACCAGTGTAAAAATACTCTACCTAGGCCTATTAATACTGAGCGAGGAAAGAGAGAAAGAAAAGGATTTCAAGACTACGACTTTTCTCTCCATCACCCATCCGGACAAGGCTTCCAATACACACTTAGGGTGAGTTTATAAGTGTGTTTTTATGATGATTCCACTTCTTAATCACTAGTTACAACAAGGTTTTGTATTGGATTCCATAGGATTTCTTCAAAATCTTAAGAACACCCCAAAAGTTGACTTTCAAGATTTGGTCTACAAGAGGTAATCTTTCACCCTTAAACCTACATTCATGGATTGTTAGTGAATATATGAGTAAGGAATATGTACTAGCACTTATGAGATAGTTGTTAGAAGCCATAAATACTTAAACTAGATTATTCGATGTTGTAGAGACGTTGTAATGAATTAATTGGTGAAATTTGGTGGATGTGAGTTCATTAATGAGTATAATGGTGCTAAAGAAGGCAGTTAGTAATCAAAGTATATTGTATTATATCTTGTTGGTGGGAAGGAGGGATTGTTGGATGAAGAAACACCATTACTAGAGGTAGTTGAATGCTATGCACTCTAGGGGTTTGATAAAATGCCAAAACGACCAAAAACCTGGAAAGTTTTACTAATATTGGTCCAATTGAATTATGTTGATATAGATTGAAGTTGTAAGAGTAGTGGGTGGTTTTAGTAGCAATCAAGAGCTCCATCAATGTGTGTTGGCTAAACTACTCTCTTAGAATTGAATTCCACGATGTTCCCGTATGTTTCAAGTATGGTTTGACTCGTGGTTGGATGGACGTTCATATTTTGTAACTCTTGTCGGGTTCCAAGACGTGAGCCCCACGGGCGATTTTTGAGTGCAATTTCGGATTTTGCTGGAAACATTAGTATTTGCATATAGAATTAATTCCTATAATTGAAATTGACTGAATCGAATTATTTATGGCTAGATACGAGGCTTTCAGAGACCAATTCTCGTGGCAAGGGCATAGCAGAAAAAAGAACTACACGGGTTGAGGTAAGTAACAGTTCTAAATTTGGTCCTGAGGGTATGAAACCCTGGATTATGTGTTATGTGATCGATTTTGAGGTGACACACATGCTAGGTGACGGGCGTGTGGGCGTGCACCGTAGAAATTATGACTTGGTCAAATTCCACTGAACTGTGTAGTTGAATAATCTGTTGCTATCTATACATTCTCCATGTATTTGAGAATTTGAACCACAAATCGTGTTTAGATAATGTGTTGGCACTGTAGGGACCCACAGAGATCGTGTACATGTTGAGTTATCTGCTTATTTATTATTTTTACTCAGTCACAGTTTACTTGTTTATTTTATCATAGTCTCTATTGTTCATTATTGATGCATCATATCATTGTTGTTTGGGATGATTTCTTGATTTTTGAGAGCCCGAGAGATTGGAGAGATTTATGACTGACTGAGGCCAAGGGCCTGATTGTGAGATATTATATTATAGCACGTGAGTTGTCCGTTCAGCACGTGAGTTGTCCGTGTTGATCCAAATATTATACTATACCAAGTGAGTTGTCCGTGTAGCTCCAGATATCATATTATATCACGTAAGTTGTCCGTGCAACACGTCAGTTGTCCGTGCGGATCCAGATGTTGATACTATAGCACGTGAGTTGTCCGTGCGGATTATAGCGCTTGGGCTGTAGGAGCCTCTACGGAGTCTGTACACACCCCAAATGAGCGCAGGTACCTACTAAGTGCGAGTGCTAAGTGATGAGTGCTGAGTGCTTAGTGAATAGAATGGCCGAGTGACTGTGGTCTTGAGAGGATGCATTTAATTTCATTATTGTTTCACTTCAGCTGGCATATATCACTGTTTTGGAAATTTCTGAGAGATATTATCTTATGTTCAATTGAACTTGACATGAAATTACTGTTTTGGCCTTAAATGTTGAACTTGAAAGCACGTCTACCTTATTATGTTGGAAATTACTATAATTGGAATCAGCTATGAAGCTCGTCACAACTTTCAGTTCTCTATTTAGTATTATTACTTGCTGAGTTGGTTGTACTTATACTACACCCTGCACCTCATGTGCAGATCCAGGTACTTCTGGACACGGCGGTTGCTAGTTTTTAGAGTTTTATCTATTGGAGATTATCGAGGTAGCTTCTTGGTGTCCACAGACCTTGACTCTTTTTCCTTTCAGTTTTTGTACTGTTCTACATTTTCAGAAAATACTTTTAGCAGTCAAACTTTGTTAGCATTTAGATGCTCATGTACATCATTAACACTAGATTTTGGGAGTGTTTATATTTGTACTTGTGAGATTTCTTTCGCCGAATTTAATTATTGTGTTTTCAGATTTAAAAGATATGTGGTTTATTGTGATTATCGGCTTTCCTAGTATTGAGATAGACGCCATCACGACGGGTGAGATTTTGGGTCGTGACAAGTACTAATTAGTTATTCATTATAGTTATGTCATGCGTTGAGTCGAAGGTCTGTCGAAAACATTCTCCCTACCTTCTAGGTAGAGTTAAGGTCTGCGTACACACTACCTTCCACAGACCTCACTAATAGAATTATACTGAGTTTGTTGTTGTTGTTCTTAGTTCTTCAGATTTTATTTTTGAAGAATGTTAATATCTTTAACCTGATAAAAGAAGAGAGTCGAGTAGGTTATTTGACCAACATAGAAATAGTATATCGATTTATATATATAAGAACAGATAATTAATAAACAAACACAATCGACATAGGCAACTCTAACTTATTTGGGGATGAGATAGAGTTTGACAAAATGATGGATGGAAGAAATTTCATTTTTTGGGGCAGTTCTTTAATTTGTTTTGCTTTTTCCATATATCAAATATGATATTTTTGTGTTCTAAAAATACTTACTGGGTTTCTTCTTTCCTAGTTTTTAGGTTCTTTAAGTTTGCTTGCAAAGTATGTTTGTAATACTTAAACTTTATGCATAGAAATAATGGCACTGTCATAACTCAAAATCCAACTAGTCGTGATAGTACCTAACCCAACCCACTAGGTAAGCCAATTAACAACCATCCAAATTAATGAGATTTTTCAAGAAAGAAATGATAATCAAACTGCTTTTATATAAGAATTCCCGAGAACTGGTAGTACAAATCATGAGCTTCTAAGATTTAGAGTTTACAAAGCTAGTATGAAATAAATACATCATCTGTCCGAATATACATAAACAAAATTTCATAAATTTAGGGCTACCATGAACAAGAGGCAGTTGTAACTGGAACGCAGGTACGTCTTCAATGCCAACTCTCGTCATACACATCAACGGCAACATCCAGATCTTCGCGCAAGGTGCATGAGTGTAGTATGAGTACAATCGATTCCATGTACTCAATAAGTAACAAAGCTAACCTTAGGTTAAAAGTAGTAATGAGCTGGAACAAAGGTCAGAGTCCAACACCAATAGCCAACGACAGCTTATAACCACATAATGCAAGTAATAAAAGAAGTAATTCAGAGCTAAAATGCTCATGTTTTTCACTGTTCCAGAAAATAGGCTTGTTTTTCAAGTATATCAGTGAAAACCTAATTGTTTTTATTGAAATCGCCAAAAATATGAGTAAGTTTGAAAATTGTGATTTTTCCCAAAAGCTTTCAACAGGTAAAAGTTTCATTTTCAAATGGCATGAGAAAAATACATCTCTATGTCTACATGTCAATGTATGCATGCCAATTGTAATACCATGCAGTGATAAAACCATATACATACTCTCAGTGCACTAATGCACACAGTCCTCTCAATCACTCAATCCTCACAGTCACTCAGTCCTCACAACCACTCAGTCCTCACAGCCACTCAGTCCTCACAATCACTCATCCCTCGACACTCGGCACTCGCACTCAATATGTACCTACTCTCACTGGGGGTGTGTACAGACTCCGGAGGGGCTCCTTGAGCCAAGCACTATAACAAGCCAATCATGGAATAAATTAGTAAAACATATTGCGGCGTGCAACTCGCTCCCATCATAAATCAATAAAATATGCTGCGACGTGCAACCCGATCCCATAAACATCCTCACCATAAGTTCCTCATCCTCACTCAGTCATCAATCTCTCCAGTCTCTCGGGCTCTCAATGTCATGAAAAATTAGCCTAAAATAATGATGTGATGTATTAATAAAATGGCAACAAAGACTGAGATATGATATGCATATGAATGCGTACGACCGAGTATGTACATGCAATGTAAGCAGATAGCTTAACAGCAAAAATGACCTCGGTGCGTCTGAACAGAATAAGTATGTAGCCTAGACATAGTTTCTAACATGGATCATAGCTCAATAGCTCAAGTACTTAGAAATTTCATGGTACAAGTAAGGTCAGGTAACTACACAGTACCACAGAAATAGCGGAGTCACAATTCACACGGTGCACGCCCTCATTCCCATCACCTATTATGTGCGTCACCTCAACACCAAACACATAACACGTAATTCGGGGTTTCATACCCTCAACACTAAATTTAGAAGTGTTACTTACCTCGAACAAGCCAAATCCAATACCGAGCAAGCCAAACGATGCTCCAAGAATGCCATCCCACGCGTACCGACCTTCAAACAACTCGAAACTAGCCAAAAGCAACTCAAATATATCAAATAAATCACAAGGAAACAATCCAATTGATAAAGGACAAATCTTTAATCAAAAGTCCAAAATCGGCCAAAAGGCCAAGGCCCGGACCCGCACCTCGAAACTCGATAAAACTTATAAAATCCGATAAACCATTGAATTATGAGTAAAACCATACTAGTTTCACTCAAATCCAACTCCAAATCGATGTTCAAAACTCAAAAATTCACTTTATGAAATTTTAGACTAACCCCCCCAAACTTCACTTTTGAAATCATCAATCAATTGTGAAAACGAATATAGATTCATTAAATATAATAAAAAGAAGGAGATAACACTTACCCCCAATCCTTGTGGTAAAAATCACTTCAAATATCATCCAAATCCGAGCTCCCCGACTCAAAATATGACCAAATGAACAAACCCTTGATTTATATGCTTCCAACCAGATGTTCTGCCTCGTTTCTCATGATAAACGATCCCTTAACTCCCTTTTGATATATCCAATGGATTCCTTGTGAAAGTTTAATCGAGATAGGCTTTTGAATCACCCAATGTGGCCTTAAAATAAAGGAGATATGTTGGTTTCAATATTTGCAAATAGTGCAGATTTTTAAATACGAATTCAGTGGCAATTTCATAATTAATCTGAAAACTCTAACAACCCAATTCTTAGTAACATGACCATAAATTCCTCATACGATGTCGAAACTTGATGATTCTAGTTGATATAGTTCCAAAATTATCATACGGATCTAATGCTTTAATCAAAACAGAAATTGGAGTCCATGTGCTTAATGTGGTACCATTTATGCTTGAAGAAACGACGTCGAAACATAAAAAAACGAGCCCAACACAACCGAAACCTATCCGAAACTCACCCGAGCTCCTCGGGACCCCGTTCGAACATATCAGCAAGTCCCATAATATAACATGGACTTACTAGAGGCCTAAAATCACACCTAACAACATCGAAACGACGAATCGCACCTCCATTCGAACTTAACTGAAATTTGGACTTTCAACTTCTAAAACTCGCGCCGAAACATATCAAATCAACCCGGAATGTACTCAAATTTTTTATACAAGTCCCAAATAATATAACGAAGCTATTTTAATTTATGGAACTAGAATTCGAATCCGATATCATCAAAATCAACTCTCGGTCAAACTTGTGAACTTTCCAAACTTTTAAATTTCCGACTTTTGCCAATTTGCGCCGAAACCTTTTAGAAACATCTAAATGCAAATCCGGGCATAAGACCGATTCTAAAATCCCCATCCGGATCTAACGGAATCATCAAAATTTCGTTCCGAGGTCAAATTCACAAAAGTCAAACTTGGTCAACTCTTCCAACTTCAAGCTTCTTAGTTGAGAATCATTCTTCCAAATCAATTCTGAATAACTTGAAAACCAAAACCGTTAATTTGTACAAGTCATAATACATCATACGAAGCTACGCATTCCCTCAAACTACCAAGGGAAGTACAAATACTCAAAACGACCGGTCGGGTCGTTACGTGTACTATTTAAAAAGATTGGATTAGTATGATCTCATTTACTAGTTCAATATAAAATAGATCTAAATCAAGTTCAATGAAACATCAAATTGATACCTATATTTTAAAAATTATATTTACTCAAGATGTCAATTATGGTATTCTATAGTTTGATTATGCTTAGTCATGATAAAATATTAAATATTGTGGCGATAGAGTGAACTAGTTTGTAAGATTCACTTGAAAAAGAATAAAGAAACTAGATATGTTTTTTTCCATGCGTTGAATGAAAATATTTGTATAGTCATTAGTAAAGTGTATAAATTATAATATATATTCGTATTCTGTGAAATACTCTTTCTAGTTTCGATCTATAATTACTCTCTTTTAGTTGATAGTTTTGCTATATGTATAGGTTATTTTTAATGGATAAGAGTTGGATAAACATATTGAATAGGAATGACCCTCTATATGAGAATGGAGCCAAAAAGTTTCTTCATTTTTGCCTGGAGCGAGATAGATTTGGGATCTTTCCCCATAACTTTCTTTCTTTATTCTTTATCGCCTAATCTTTCTTTTTGTTGTTGAATGTCTCTTTGATTAATCAATGTGTGATATTCTGAATCCTCATTACTAATGGAATCCAAATGATCTCTGGATTGATCATAAGATCCTTTCAGTTGGCTAGAATCCGTTACTTGAATGAAACTAGATCTTGTGGAATCGTATTGAATATTTGACGATATATTGCTAAAAAATCAATCATTGTTTACCAACCACACATTGCCTAACTAAATCCAATTCTCTCTCGATACGTTCCTCAAAAATTCAAATTCGAGCGGATTTTCCCCCCAACTAACAAAGACATCTTGGCGGAATTACAATATATGAAATTGAGCACAATTTTGCAAAGAAATAGCCCAGTTCTTTCTCAAGAAGAGATGGAAAGATGCTCAATATCATTTGATTGAATAGTTGACCCAGCCACTTGCTGTTTGAAGAAACCCTCCGCTTCAATTGGTATGTTTTCACGAAAAGCAAACATGAGATAAAAAATCCAGTCTTTCACTAAGATTTCGAATAGCGATCCCGAGTTCGGGTCGATTCTATTTCGACTCTTCCTCAGAGAAATACGATCAAATAATTCCCAATCATGGTCCTTGCGGATCGGATCAACCATATAGTATACAAAAAGAAACTCTAGATATTAGAGATCTTTCTCTTTGAATCATTTTGAAGTAGACGGGGAGGGGGGTTAGATCCTTACTGAATCGAAGTTATTCATTTCATTCGCTACTAGAGCCCCTACTATTTCTATTCAAGACAAAAAGAGGATTGAATCGAATATGGGAAGGTCACGGGGATAAAACAAATAGGCACCAGACTGAGGTATAAAATGAAGCATGACTTTCACTTACTTCAGGCTCAAGCTTAGATAGAAGAGTCCAACGATTCCACTAGTCAATCAATTGAAATTCTATAGAAAGCTCAAGTGAGAAAGTCACAATCCATTAAAAAAGATTGGCTCAAGGTGAGAGCCCAAAAAAGAATGAAAAGTAGGCGCTTTTAAGGCCATTGTGGAGTAGCTAGAATGGATGGGAGGTAATTCGTCATACATTGGGTGGCTTGCTAAAGCCTTGTATTCATTTCAGTGACCTGGAGTCTTTGTTTGGGAAATCTTCCTCTATGAACGTGAACTACGGAGGAGGATCGATTTGATGACCTTAAACTGGATAGAGCATGATTGGTGGAACCTGTGGTCATCTCAAAATAGAAAGATTTGCAGACGTCCCAACATGAGGTGTTCCAAAAGGAACTTAAGAGAAAAGAATAGGACTGGAAAAAAGGTTCACTCTTATAGAAGAGCTACAGAGGCGGATGCAGATTTAGCCCGAGCTAAGTTCATAGGTATTGCCTAAAAATCTCAATTTTATAGAAAAAACGCAGAGCGCTTACCTAAACTATACCTCTTTTAAAGAAGAAACAAGGTCAACCTCACCTAAGGTAATCACACCTTTATTTCTCGATGATCAAAGAGTCAAAACTAACTTTCGAGCTAACCAACAATGGAGCTACCAGCCAACAACCAAAACGAGTTCTCATTCAAGGATAACTAAGCTTTGACAAGGGATACGAGGACCAAACCATTAGGAGGAAGAAGAAGATGGAAGACAGGGTCACTTGTGCAAGAACTAGCCGAAGGGGAGCATCACAAGTGGGGCGGTGGATGACAGGCTAGCTGACCAAGAACATCAGGAGAGGTTGGGGAAGACTTGGTTGTGGCAAGTCAAGGAGGGGTTAGGTCAAGGGATTTCAGATAGAAGTCCCATCAATTAGAAGAAAATGATGTTTCAGAAAAGAAGGAAACAATGATTTACAAAAGAATAGGCCTTGAAGGAAGGCAAGAATGAAAGGAGACCGGTCTAAGGGATGCAAGATATGCTACAAGGTTTACTTAGTCCACTAAGGGATGATCTTATGCATGATTTCCGCGAAGTGTTCAAGTCAAGGTCTTAGACGATCAAAAAAACAAAGACTTGAAAGAAAATCCTTCTATCCCATAACTAAGGCATCCATCCAATATAGAGAGAGCGTTATATTTAATAACTCTATCCTTTGGAAACCACCTATTCCTCTCATCGACTACATTCACTAGGGTCAAGATTCATGGTTAGGGAAGGATCAGTTCTTTTCGAGAGCTTATTGACCCGCAAAAATAAGCTTTGTGACTGATTTCTTTGTGTCAACTTCTTTTCCGTGTGTGATAGAGCGTGAGGTTTGAGAGCTGTACGAACAAATACTTTGTTCGATCACTTTTCGCTAGCCTTAGTGAGTGATGATATAGCGTATGATCTGTGCGCTAAGCGAGTAGCAAGCATTTTTTACTTCAACAACTTCTACTTATAGATTAGTAGTTTTGTCTTTCAAAATTTTGTTTTCTCTTTTCTTTTTCTTTTTGATGATGACAAACGAACTGAAATCTGCGAATGCTTCTAATGAATTGAATTTGTTTTTAGAATCCAATTTTGTTAGAGATGATCTCGAGACTTCACTCCTTCCTTTAAACTGTTGTGCATTACATTCTATAAAAAGAAAGTAAAAATTAAAGGTAAACTAAAGAGAGAACAAATGTGACAGAAAGTGTTTGCGCTTCGAAAGCCTAAAATTGAGTATCCTTGAATTGAGCATGTCGTATCCTTTCCAAGCCAAGACGACAAGGCGGTAACGAAACTACGGCAACTCCAAAACGCATCATGTGGTTTCTTTCAACGCATGGGTTATGTCGTAGGAGAACTCATGCGACTATTGGTGTTGGGGAAGCCATGTGTTAGGTAAACCAACCACACCTTTCAAGCGAATGAGTGAAAGCTACTCGACTGTAATGGTTGGACAGGACCTAAAACGAGTTGCGGTTGCTTCGCAATCAATACTCAACAGTATAGTGCATGCATCGCATCGTCTTAGGAACACTCGTAGTTGTTTGAGTCATTGCATTAGGGCAATACAACTACGAGAACCTGTCGTCCTAAAGATACTGTCAAATATACTTACGCTGTCCTTATTACCACTCGTCGGGTAGTTGTTCGGTAACACTAGAAGTCGTTATAGCACTAGTCCTTTTTGTTCGGCGTTAGGGGTGCTCACCAGTCGTCGCTAGCATCATCAGTTATTTTGAACAAAGATCGGTCACACTGCTGGTTGTTTGGAACGCTAAGGACGTAAGGCAAGTAGTCAAGAACACTAAAGGTGCTTGGTCTATGCACTAGGGGCTATTGCTCACGCAAGAGAAAAGGGTGTTTTGGAGCACTAAGGGCGACTAGTGGTTTCTTTGCTTGACATGACTGAAACCTTCGCTTGTAGCACTAGAGTCATTTCAGCACTTTGAGTTGTTACCAATAGTAGTGTAAGGCACATCCCCAAAACTAGCGTATGCAATATCCCTCGGTGTCTTTATGGTAACTAACATGTATTAGGGAAAGCGTATAGCAAGCCGAAGGTGATCCCCATTACTACAAAAGCTGGGGATCGTTTGGCATAAAGCTCCAACGCACGTCGTTACGGTGCTTTGTAACACTACTGATAGCCACTTCTTGCAAGAACCCGTCAGTCATAAGTGGGAATAATCATATGCTATCATAGGCGCTTCTAATTTCTTTGGAGATTCTCAATGCAACATATGCTGAAATCTGCCAAGATACTTACTACTATACAACACTTAAAATAAAAAATGAAATGGAATTAAAATTGATCTAGAAAAAGAACTGCGCTAGTCAGAAGTTGGGGAAAGATAGAGAGCTCTCTAGGCTCTCCTGATCAAATTAAGAGTTCGCTTTGCCAGTCCACGAATATACCGCACCCAGCAGTTCGAGGAGTTAGCCAGATACAGGTCGAAGCCCTTCCTCGAAAAAGTCAGTACTTTTGGGCATATTCCAGTATCCAACCCATCTCTTTCTGTCGATTGTGGTTCGATCAGGTCTAGGAGTCCCGATCATTCACTTATGGGAGTGACTTTTTGTTCCCATTCTCCACCTCATCACCAAGTGATTAGCCGGCTCAATCCATTTTTCCAGTCGATGATCTTCACCCTAGGACCGACTCTATTCGACCTGCCTTGATTTCCTAGCTAATGCTACCGTTGCAAGAAACCTCTTAAATAATAGGGAGTGAACGACCCTTTTATCTTGATCGGTGATTACGTTCAACCGATCCAACTATCAAAAGTCTTGCAAACAACCTACACTAAGCTAAGCGAGCTAAAAGCTAAAGTGAATCTTTTTGGCATATTTTTCTTTGCTTTGATCGCAACTTTGTTTGGTCTTCCCCTTTACTTCGGCCCATGTTTCAAAGCTAGATAAACGTTCGAGCGTTCGGGATCTCTCTTGAACGATGGTTGGTCAATCCTATTCTTCGGTTGATGTTGAGACTGATGATTTGCCTCTCTCCCATATCATCCGTTAACGAAGATCCACTACTTTCCTTCTAGACGCTAAACTCAGTACCTCGCTTGTTTACTAGTACACCTACTAGACCCATACTCATTAAGAATGTGTTCAACAAATATCTGACTTAGCAGCCTTTTGCTTAGACCGGCAACAATAAGGAAGGAGATGTATGGATAATGGGATATAGAAGTCAGGTGCGGCGGTCAGCTCAGTCAGAGCTGAAGTGGTCAGGCAAGGTTATCGTCAGACAATGTAGTGCAAGCAACAGGTAACGCTTACTATATGCAGAATGAGACTACAATGGGAGACGAAGGTGACGTGGGCTTGCTATATAGATGTAGCGCTTGCAAGGCAATTCAGACAATGTTAACAAGATGTAACGCTAGCTAGGTAAGGGTTGTAGTTTCCATAAAGAAGCTAGCCAGAAACCAGGTCAAGCAGGCGAGCGATGGTAAAAGTAAGCTAACACGCGAGCGAGGTTGATGGGGTCTTGCGCAACCTTTGACCCCTTCGTCGACAACCTCTCATTTTTTTGACTACTCGCACGGCCTACTGCATTTAGGTATAAGAATCCCCACCAGGGAAAAGAGTGTAAAGTAATACTCAGGCTATCGTAAAGGAGGAGGAGTAGGAGGTAGCTTTAGGGGCTGAATCTAAGCGAATAAATTAGTTCATGCCATGACGATCTATATGGAAAGGAGGGTTTGTTGATGCATTCCTCTTGAGAATGAGGAAAATGAGAGGTCTTCTTTTTAACAGGAAAATTTGGTCATGTACATCTTCTATTTTTCCAGAATTCAATGATTGCTCCGTACAAATTTACAATGAAAAAATTCCTGTTCATTGTAAGATTGTTGAAGGAAAGGTTGGTCATAAATTTGGAGAGTTTGCTTCTATACGAAAACGAAGACCTTTGAGAACAAATATTGGGCCATGAAGGAAAAATAGGAAAAAGTAAAGTCTATGCGCATATGACATGAAAAGGAAATCCTATTTCGGTAAGACTTGACTTGAATCGTAGTTCAGATTCAAGTTGGTGTAGTGAGGACGACCGCGAAAGTCACCAAATGAGTTAGTCTTTCAGTTCTCCCAGATTTGAATATCAAAGAGGACGTTGAAGATGATCGGGGCGGACACGACTTCCTTTAAGGACAGAAGACCACTGGAAGACACCCAGGACTATAGCATGTCGTGAACGTAGATATCATGAACGTGAGGTGCATGATACTAGGCCGAGAAACCCAGGCAACCATTCCCCTATGTGCCAATCACTAGAGCATCCCGGGCCACGATGCCCAGCTCAGCTGGAAAGGCCTAGACTGATGTGAGAAGTGCTAATTCAGTTCGGATAAACATCATTAAAGAAAGCCACCGCCTCGAGAATCAATAAGAAAACAAGTGCTAAGTTTCAGATCACTGAATAAACCGAAAGGAAAGAAGGGACCTTTGTCGCTCAATGCCTAAAGCGCACTATGCTTCGCTTCAATAAATGAGAGTTTTCGATGGAACCTGTGAACCACGCAAGTTGATTAAATACATGGGATAGAGAGCTCGTAGTACTAGCACGACTACGCAATGGAAGGGAAAGAGCCTAAATCGACCCCCTTTTTTGTTTCTTTCAAAAAAGTAGTAAGGAGTAAGGAGATTAAACTCCTGGATGAGATGAAGCAGTTACCGACTGTTCCGACGCGCCCTTGACCTATTTTAATTAAGACAAAAAACCTATATCTAAAGTGGATCATAGTTTAAGCTGTCTAACACACGATGATTGAATGAAATAAAAATCACTAGTAGGGATATGGATGGAGTCTCGCTCAGTAAGGAAAGTTGTAGGATTTGTAAAACAAGAGCCTTTACTTTCACCCTTCTTCCTGCGACAAGGGCCTCCAAACTTGACTGCCCCCGATTGATCAAATACCTATTGATTCGCTGGTTGGCCTACTTAGGTTAGGGTTCCAAACCTCAGTTCTTACCAGCCTCCGTTGTGTAATCTACATCTTTCTAGCTAGAAATCGGTCAAATAAGAATCATTGATTCCCTCTGCTATCAATTTCTTATTCATTCATTGAGTTCGGCCGGTGCTCCTTTCTTATCTCAAACCATAACTACTCTAAAAGCTAGGGAAGATAAAGGAAGACCACCTGAGCAAAGCGACCGAAGGAACTTGACTTACCGAACCTAACGATAGCGGCTTAAAGCGTTGCCTATCACGAGCAACCTCGCTCCTTGATCCGCAAGGAAGAGAATATCAAAGTATGGGGCAAAGGATGTTGAGAGCCGTGTGATGGGTGACTATCCAGCACGGTTTAGAGAGCACGTTTAGTCTGCGCTGGTGAATGGAAGTCCCTCTATCAAGCAAGAAGGTAGTGGATCTTCCCACGGCGGAGTCACTATTGACGCTATTTATTATTATGGTAAATTAGTGTATCAAGATGTCAATCTGATATCTTATCTCAGTTTGATACGTTCACCTACGAGACTCACTTTTGGCTTTCTTGTTGATATAACGCATCTTACATGGTGCCTTTCTTCAAGTAAAGGCTCGTGGTAAGGCTTTTATGTAACTAGTCTCTCTTAAGATTGTGCAAAAGAGTTCTTCTTTATCTAGAAGATTGGCATGACTATTTCTATAAGTAATAGAATGTATGGAGTCGGCCCGAGAAAAAACAAAATTGACTTTTTGAAGTCAATAAAAGATCATATAATAAAGAGGCAGGTTAGATAGAAAACACAACTAGATCAGTAATGAAAAATGTGGCTAAAATGGATAGATCTCTTTTACCCGGGGGTCTAACTGGATACCTTGAATATCTCTCATCTTTTCATCTAGAACAATAGAATCAAGAGGAGTAGAGCGAACAAAATCCGCTTTGGGTTGAATTCACTCCCCTAAAGTTGGCGCTAATGGAACCCTAGATTATTAGCTTACTGATTCAAAGCTCTCATGAGATCTCATTGGCATGCCCTACCAAATGAAAATGAAGTCGTAGGAGCAAGTTAAGAGTTAGAATTCCCCGACTACGTTCATATTTATTAGCCTTCTTTCTACATCATTATCAACTTCCTTGGATAATTAATATCTTCGCCCATCTTTGCCTGCCTGTTAGGAGGATTATGTTGGACCTATGCGATCTCGTTACACTGTTTTGGTGAAAACTTCAATCTTGAAGGACGGGAAAGCGAACAAAATGTCTGAGGAAGGAGAACTAGCTAAGCTTCTTCACAAGCGAAGGTATTGCAGACTAACCATCTGTGAGATCGGAGACTTCGAGAAGCTACTCAGTCCTCTTTCAGCCTTTCATTACTTATTTTTGATGGTGAGCCTTTCTTCACAAGCATATGTTCTCGTGATATCCAGATTTCTGCATGATGATTTGTTCTATCCTCACTTTTTTTTATATTTTATCCTAAGTACAACATCATTGAATTTCATCTGCACTTAGGAATTACTTCCTTTCTATAGGTTCATTCTCTCCATTCTTCGTTGTATGTAGCCCCATAAAGTGGCTATCACCCTCTCTTCTTGGAGATCATTTACCCTTTCGTGAAAGTGTAAGACTATGAATCTCTCATGGAAAGACCCATTCATAGCAATGCACTCTGGTAGTTCATTCGCTATCATAGCAACTATACGTAATAAATCTTCCATACTTTGAATCCAGTCAGAATTTCTGCCCATCGAGTAATTTTATTAATGTATTAGCATACGCGGTCCCCATCTCAGTGTAGGAAGCGTACCCACTACTCTCCTACTGTGGCTGGTGAAACTCATCAAAGTGCCATATGTCGTGGTAATCGTGTGCCCCGGTGAAGTCATTCTTTCTTGAGCTCGCATAATAGATCTTTACTACTTTTGAGTGTAAATGAAAAAGCAAGATTGTTTGGGTTTTGGGCTCGCCTATTATGAAAATTTCTTCCATATACTTTCGTACCCTTACTCTCCATTAGGGTTCCTACTTCCATTAGTTTGAGGACTTGTATGTCCTCATAGGAGCCCTTCATGCTCGGGCACCTTTTGTAGAAATATATGCTTCCATTGTTCGTGCATGAACACTTCCGGCCACGAATTTAGTCTGCAAGCTGCTCTATAATGTCGTTGCACTCATAGGAGAACCCCTTGTTTTTTTATTTCCCTCATAATCCTCTGCCACTTCCTTAACATGGGCCTTTGACGTGTTCCCTCGTATATGTAGATTCTTATATTCTTTAGTGATGTATGCGCGGATTGAAACCCGACCCTTTTTCCCTTGGATGTCGAATTGCATTTACTCAAACTCGGGAAACACTTTTTAATTAGTCTTCTAAAGATATTTTTAGGTGAACTCTCAACCTTTCCACCAATTTTCTAATACAACCCTCTGATTCTATGGTTCTCCCTAGCTACGAGACACGGGTAGAGTTCGATATTCCTTTGTCGATGGCTGATCCCGCTCTTTCCTTTCACTGGTCGGTAAGTGCATCACATTCCTATTAAGCAGTTCAATAGTTGCTAAATTAAAAGGTGGCACCATTACCGCTAAAGAAAAAGCAATTCTTTATCCAATCTTTATTCTAGATTCTTGTCTTATCAAGTTGCCTTTTCTCTAAGGTTAAATAGCTAAATTGCTAAATATCCCAGTACTCCTTTTTCCTAGTTTCCTTATTCTTTCATGTCGAGCTTTCGAAAGCCACTACGGAGGGAGACTGAAGGATCAACTGCTAAATATATTGAATAAAGCATTGATAGCTTTGCAGAGGAGAAAAACTTTGATTCTTCTCAAAGGTGTTCCTTGCATGCTGAAGTGAATAGGGGAGGTACTAACTATGACTAGAAAGCGGTCACTCATGTCAATGAATACCATTTATAGTTGTCTATTTTAGTAACATAGCCATAACGACTTTGTTTTACTTCTTGAGGTAGTGATAGATTTTATATATTTGCTTAATTATAAGCTTGCATAATTCTCTTCCTATTTGTTTTCTCGGCTTTCTTCTGCCGAAATGAACGAAGGCTATTTCTCGTACCTCTATACCTATAACACTGATATCTTCTCTTTCACTATCTTTCTTCATTACGGATAGGTGAAGATTGAATCGGGAATCAAAAATGAAGCAGGAACAGACTTGTCCTTTGGTTGAAAAGAATTTTACGGTTCCTCAGTCCGGAGGCACAACAAGAACTCTTATGACACTTGGATATTGCTTGCCTATGTCACGTGTACAGTCCTCTAACATGGTAAGTATGCCATATCCATATTAGCTTCAAAATCTAATTATGAAGAGAGAGACACCGACCTAGTCAGTCTAAATGATGTAGAAAGAACCCGCTCCAGGATAAGTTACTAATGAAAATTTCCCTAGATGGTAGAATGTAAACTCTAGGGTGAAGAAGAAAGCATTGTCCAACTTAGATGAGCCTTTTGATTATGATTTGTTAGCATAACTAGCTAATGTACCAGCTAGAATTACCTTATTGAGGTAGTCACCTGACATCTGACAAGTGTCAAGGCTCTATCAGAAGTCGATAAGTATGCACCCCATGTACACCAGATATAGGTGAATGATGTACCTCAAGAAGAGAACCAAGGCACACAAGAGAAGATGAAGGCGGAGGAGCCAGTCCTTATATTTTCTCGAGAAAACTTATTTGTTTCTGGGGACCTTCACCATAATCATCCAATGTACCTTTTTGGATATATTGGTTAAGCAAAATTCTGATAAATGCAAGTAGATCCGGGGTTAGCTATAAATGTTATACCCCTAAAAATGTTAAGGAAGCTGGCGATCCCCACTAGGAAGATGAACATCATTAAGACCCGGGGTACAATGTTGAGTCTCAGAAAGTTATGGTCAAGATTCGCCTCAAGTTCCAGATTGCAGATCTTAAGACATAAGTAATTTGCTCCGTGATCGAGAACGAGACTTCCAACAACCTTTTGCAGGGAAGGCCTTGGATCATGCAACTGGCATCTTTACCTTAAAGCTGCTGAAGATTGTTAAACGTAATTAACTATTCCACTTGATGAGCTCAGAGTGATGAAAAAACATTTTCGGGAGAAGGGTAATGGAGACCTTGAAAGAGGGAAGCTTTAGTCAGCCTTAAGGCATGGAATCGACATTCTCGTTAGCTTTTTAGTTGAGGTAAGGTATAAGATAAGGCCTTCAAGTTCATTCTTTTAAGTATTCGCCTCTTAGTTTAAGCTCTTGGATGATATAATCTGTGTAATCAAAAGCAAGGAAGGATAGACAGTCCAGCATGTGTATAAGCATGAAGTAAAGATGAAAGTAAGCATGGCTTTGTTTGCACGCCTCTGGAATATTGAAATCCTCTTCTAGGCATGTTCTCGATACTATACTAGTCAACGAAATTCCTTACCTTTTGTTTTGCTAGTGGGCTGGTGCAGAATGAGTCTGTAGTTATGGTCTTGGAAATATCTTCGTCCCTGCAATGATGCATGCCAAAAGCATCATGGGGCTTGTCAAGGTACATTATTTCTAACGGATTTCCAACTAGAAAATCCAATTCAAGCTCCGCCTTTAACTTCACCCCATCTGATATCAAATATTCACCTATTTTTCAGTATTAATCAAAATCGAGCCTAACTCTACCCATCCAAACTGGGATTATAAGTGAAACTTTGGTCTTCCAGTAAGCTTCCCCAAAGGTGTAAAGGACGTTTTCAAGTTTGAGTAATGAAAGCGTCGTCAACTCGTTACCGGGGAATATAAGTCCGCCTCCCAAGACTATGCAATCCTTGCTCTATGTAATGTTGCTGACCTTAGTGAGACAATGAGAGTGCGTCTCATTTGAATAGAAAGGCTTTACCTCTCTTATTCGACGGGACTAAAAAGTCTTTTTCAAATGAAAAGTCTTCTGACTGAACAAAAGGAGCAGGCTGGATACTAAAAGAATTCGATACAAGGAGGGGGGGGGGGATGAAGGTTCCCCAATTGGATAGATCTTTTTTTCATGCTGACATAACAGGGGAAAGAGGCTTGCATAGTATGTCTTTGATGACAGAATAAAGGAGAAAAATCAAACTTTAAGGGCCACCAAAAAGAAAAGAATGGACATCATGCTCGGCTGCTAAATGGAAAGAAATTGGAATGGTGCTCAAGATTGATTATACTACCTCTGATGCTGAGGAAGATCATTCTATTTTATTGTGTGCAGAAGTTGATCTTACTAAGCCTCTTTTATTTTATCTATGTTTAAATCGCATTGTGTGGAAAATTGAGTATGAGAGCGTTCATCTGATCTCTTTTAATTGTGGGAAAGGCAAATATGACCTTAAAGATGATAACTGTCCATTAAAGCAAGTTGAAGGCCAAACTGATACAGCGAAAGATCTAGTTGATGGTCATGGGAACAGTAGCGATCGGCCAGGGATGAAGCAGACCTGTCCTATTTTTTTTATTATAATAAACTAATGAAAATCAGAAAGGGCTTTTTTATAGAGAGGGGATGAAAGTATCTCAGAGCGAACGTAAGCTTTGCCATAGGAGTAGATCAGCGGAGTTTATGATCATAGAGAAAAGGCTAAGCCCCTCTTACGGATCATTTCACTTGCTTGACTGGTTCGCTTTCCAGGTTACTCACTTCCATTCTATCGGAATGAACTAGCAATATCAGAGTTAGCCCGTCTTCTACGACTAGTGATTCAGCAAGCGATTGATTCGATGTATCTAAGTATTCTGTGCTCTCCGAGTTACAAGTACTCTTTATTTTTTCCATCCTTTCTGGTTATCCCGTCCCTGAGAATGAGTTGTCTTTAGAAGCTAGGCTCAGATAGAACATATAAGTAGGCTTATTGGAATAGAAGCCCTTAGTGAGAGAGTTGAGAAGAGACGAGGATTCCTCTGTTTTCGAGGATTCTTCTTTATATGACGTAGTTTCAATCCCATCTGGGTAATCAAAGGCATGGATTCTATTCAAAAGTTCTATATTCTACAATGGGAAAACAGACAAGAGAATCTTCTCCTTCAGAGTCAAGACTATTTGAACCCTAGCTAGTATTGAGATTGAGAGCCGTAAAGGGTCCGGAGATCAGTCATTAGACTTAGGAATCCCGTCCAAATTCAAATAAGGTAATATGAGGTAGGAAAGCTACAAACCGGTCTTAATTTTTGTAGACTAAGATTCAATTTCAAGTCCCAAGGGACTCAATTCAAACACTCATAGATTTCATGCCAGCCTCCGTTATGGTGTTCCAATGAATGAGAAGTCTAGTTAGGAAGTGGAAACCCTGGGAAGTCAGGAAGTTCAAGTTAGAGGGTAGATGAATATGAAATAGAAAATGAAGAAATTGGTAAAATATTCTCGTTGCTTGACTAAAGAATGCATTTTATGGGACTCCTGTCATGAGATGTAGAAGCTAAAAAAAGGAAAAAGCCTAGGCCGATCAACCAACACCCATTGATTCTACTCCAATTCCAGTATCTGGTTGTTCTTTATCTTACTCGGGAGGAAGTCGAGGACAAAGTTGCTGCTTTAGATGAAAGATTGATGTTTCTACTCCAATACAAGCCCATACGCCTTATGTCTTGAGGAGATTAATACAATTGAGCTGCAATCATCCCGAGATTTAACAACCAGGAAGTTTTAAGCAACGTCTCATTTTTTGTTCTTGTGCTTGCTGAAGGAGGGAAAATTTAAGAATAAATGTTTTCTTACTTAGTTGTTGTCGTATTTCTTTTCTTCCCGGGATCGTGAAGAGAGATTAGGCTTATGAACGAGGGTTAGGAAAAAAGAGTTAATAATGTCGTGATAACTTTCCTTTGGTATGGTACCTAAAAACTTGTACTTTATCTTTCATTGGAAAAACGAGATAGCTTTCCTGCGCCACACTCTGGCGAGCAAGTGGAAATAGACATATAAACCTCTTGCCTCTATCACGACCCAAAATCCACTATAGTCGAGATGGCGCCTAACGCCACCATCAGGAAAGCCAACGGTGCATAATCAACTTAGTTACTCATTTTAATATTTCTTTTTGAAATCATGAATCCAATTAAATAAGTAGATCAAGGTCTGGTACTCATAGAAAACCCGTGATTTTTATTTCCAACTTCCGTATAAAATATAATTACAAGGTGAAATGATAATAATTACGTGGACTACAATAATGAACATCCAGTATGAACCCCTAAAACTCGGTGTCACAAGTGCATGAGCATTTACTAAGGAGTACAATAATAATACAAGATCTGTCTGGAATACAAGTTAGACAGGAGAATATAAATAACTCTGATGGAGACTCTGTATGCTGCGGATCGTAACATGGAATGCAGCTCATCGTAAAGTCCCCGAGACATATACATATATAGCCTAAGTGCAGCAAGTGTAGCATGTGTACGTAAATCAATGCATACCCAGTAAGTATCTAGCCTAACCCTGAAGAAGTAGCGACGAGGGGTCGACGCCAACACTTACTAGAGGTCCAATAAAGCAGTATGCTAAATCCTAAACAAACATAATAGTAATAGTAGGATGAAATGGTAACCATCATAATCTTTCAAAATTTCTTTTGACGATATGAACTTCTCAATCTCGTATCCTATCTCAACAGCTCGGAAAATATCAAGTGCCAATATAATATGAATAAGAAACACCATATAAAATGCAAGGCATCAGTGGAAGGAAAATCTCATGAATATTCGGACTGCTAGCGATATACGTATGATTATGCTGAGGTCGTACGACCCGAACGCATACAGACTATAATACTGCTGAGGCGAACGACCCGATCGCCTAATAATGTGTTCACTGTTGAGGGTCAAGTGGCATGAACCATAGATGCTTCTATTATACTGCCGGGGCGAATGGCCTGCTCCCATAAGAGTGGTACAAACTCCTGCCATGGGGAATGACCCAATCCGATTAGAATAAGAAGCTTTAATGGGTCATTGAACCCCACTCACGAATATACGTGTGAGTTATGCAATTTAAAGAAAACTTAGCAATGAATATGCACAACGCGGGAGAAATTCATAAGGGAAGCACAAATTATTCTGCGGATTATTAAGTAGCTCATCACATCTCTAAAATAGCGAGTCTATCATCCTATGCAAGTCTAGTCTCAAATCGTAATGCAACATACATGAATTAGACGAGCAAAGATAACTCAAATAGTACAATTATAGAATGGCATGAACCTAAGTCTACCCTAACATAATCAGGAGTTCCAGCATACGCACGAACACCCGTCACCTCATATGTGTCTAGCTCCCACAACATGTAGCACAAAGGAATATAACACCTACGGGGTAAATTCCCCCTCACAGGGTTAGAAAGGAGACTTACCACGCTCCAAAGTTCCATAACTGGCTCCAATGCCTCTCTCACTCTTCAATTCAAAGACAAACCATCCGAACTAGTCAAACAATGTGCAAATCATTACAAAAAAACTCCAATGCTTATAGTTAATCAATTTATAACAATTCCCAACTTCGCTCGAAAAGTCAATAAAGTCAACCCTCGGGCCCACGTTCCCAGATTTCGAAACTATTTCGAAGATAAACTTTAGCCATAACACCACGAACACAAATATATAATTTGTTCCTAATTCTATGTCCAATTTACACGAATTTTCATGTTCAAATCCATGTATAATTCATGTGTTTAACTTACAATGTGAACAAATCACATACCTCAAAATAGATGATGAAAATGGCACTCCAAATTGCTCCAAAGTCGGCTCCCATGGAAGAAATGAAGTGAAGATGAGCAAAACCACCAATTTTAAAAGAACACTGCCCAGTCCAACCTTATTCGCGAATGCTACACTGCCCCCGCGTTCGCAAAGCTCAACAAACCCAGGACTCAAAACTCTTCTTTCCGAACGCGAGGTTGGTCTCGCCAACGCGATGCTTCACCAGGCTGCTCTACGCGAACGTGTCCACTCCATCGTGGACGCGAAGACCAATCTCCCCATTCACCAGCACGAATGCGAAGCTGACATCGCGAATGAATAGAATTGCCGCCCAAATATACGCGAACGCGAGCTACCAGTCGCGAAGGCGAAGCACAAAATCTCAACAGCCAACAATCCTTCTTCGTGAATGCGTGAATCCCTTCGCGTTCGCGAAGGACAAAACCAGAATCAGCAACAGCACCAGCAAAAACAGGGACAAATGACCCGAAACCATCCTAAAACACACCCGAGGCCCCCGGGACCCCGCCCGCTAACACCATCAAGTCCCAAATCATAACACAAACTTACTCGAGGCCTCAAATCACGCCAAACTACATCAAAACTATGAATTGACGATCAAAACCCTCTTTTAACTTTATAACATTCAAACATCGACGAACGCATCCGATTCATACTTAAACATTCTAGAATGATGCCAAACTTTACGCAAAAGTCACAAATCATGATACAAATCTATTCCAAGGCTCGGAACCCCACACGGACATCGATATCACCAAAGTCCACCTCAAACCAAACTTAGAAAATTCTAAAACCTTAAAAATACCAACTTTCCACAATAAGCGCCGAAATGCTCCCGGGCGACCCGATACTCAACCCGAAAATATGCCCAAGTCCAAAATCATCATACGAACCCATTGGAACCTTCAAATTCCGATTTCGAGGTCGTTTACTCAAAAGTCCAACCTTATTCAATTCTTCCAACTTAAAGCTTTCGAAATTAGAATTTTCCTTCTGAATCAACTCTGAACTTCCCAAAATTTAACTCTGACCCCGCGTACAAGTCATAATACATGAAGTGAAGCTACTCAAGGCCTCAAACTGCCAAACGACGTGCTAGGGCTCAAAAAGACCGATCGGATCGTTACATTCTCCCCCACTTAAATATACGTTCATCCTCAAACGTGCCAAGAACTGTTTTGGAGCTCTCCAAAAGCAATATTCAACACCTTGTGCACCTACCCATGCCACCACAACCCAGTTGAGCACATTAGCTCGAGTCAAACTGAAGATATTCCCTTTTAATTTAGCCAACAAGCCTTAGGATAAAATTCCAACTTCTGAATTTCTCTACAAGACCTGATTCTAACATACGAACACCGTATCAATCTCCACACGCTGAACCCACACTTGAGCATGCACCCATGATGACATCACACAATGCACTGCATAACTCATTTCCCCATGATAATCTCCTCCAAGCACAACAACTGCAAATTCATTGACCGATGCCCGTAGTATAACGCATAACACATATATACCCTAATGTTTAAAGAGATGCATAGGAACTCATAACCACCCATCAAATCAATAACTCACGGAGTGTCTCCGCTTGACAAGAACCGCTACCTCATTTTGAACTGAATAGTGACATTCTCTCTATAATATACCTTTCATTAATCCGACCACACTGATTTCATTTCCTATCACCTCGTCTCACCCAGTACAAGCTGCTCAAGCAATAAGCCACCTCATTCACTGACCAAGATCTCATATGATGTAATCAATGTGCAGACAAGCTACAACTCGAATATGACACATAAGGTGGAAAGCACTCTGCAAAAGAACTACACAGACCGCGTAATGAATAAAACGGTTGAACATATGCTATGAACCCTTCTCGTAGAATGAGAAACAAAATACACAAGAATAGATACATGGAACCGTACTCAACATCTCACTATTGCGGTGTGCAAACCGATGCACCCCCGATACTGTTATGGCGTGCAACTAGATCCAAACAACATACCCGTGGCGGCGTGCCACCCAATCCACACATAATAATAAATAAGGAAATACTCATCAAGCCATAATGCTTATACCTACGAAATACCTGAATATCAACCACAAGCATGCCAGGTGCAAAAATACAACCCTTGGGAGACGGATAGCTCCATGCTCTACAAAACCCGAGCTCGACTAAGGTGCAATAATGATAAGATACATAGGACCACAATACACATCCGAATAATCAAGCCATCTGAGAACCTACATGGCATAATAGAATATTACACAGAATAGCTGATGACATAAATAGCACCTGAAGACTCCTCCATAAGCAGTGCTTTGCTGAATGGACACATTTGACCTGATCTGATGTAGAGCACACATTCACATTAAGTCTACTAGCGGACCTCAAGCCGATTCCGACCATGATATTTCTATAATACTGGCCAAGCATCCGCATTTCAATACCGAACACTCCTACCGCAAAACAGAACATCCTCAGGCTGCCCGAAAATAGTGTTAGCATAGTCTGAACAATTGAAATCCTCCCCCGCCCCTCTGTGCTCGTGACATTCTTATCAACACCAAACAACAACCTTGATCCTCAACTTCCAAATTTCCATACTGCTCACTGCACTTATCATTCTGCTATGCGAGAGTATAAGAATTTCATCTAAACTCCTGAACCACCAATAGAATAAAACTAAATCGTCTAGAATACCTTTCACTCAACACATTTCATAGGAACGACTGCAATGAGGCAACCAAATTCCTATAATTGCAGAAAATACAAACCTCAAGTTGTGGTCTAAACCACCATAAGCCTTCCGGATCCATTTACACGTAACAAGGCAATTTTAATCAAATACCTTATGAATTAATCAAATTTTGGTGGCTGTCAAGCCCGCACATACAGCCACAAACCACCTGTATAACTTAGCGTGCCGAAAGAATTGACCATTACCACAATCATGCTGATTCGAACCATTACTAACCGACCCAACTTCTTCCAATTTAATCTTGACTTTCCTTAGAGATAATAATAGCTCACTTCAAATACATAACAGACTCAATCAGTACTCATCCCAAGTGACCCGAATCACGAGACCACATCGTCTAGATTTCCATGAACCATCTTATACCCTCCTCACGCGCACAATAACATCTCCAATCGGTATACCCATTCTGAAAGATCTTTCGCGAATCCAAATTGTTTCTCCAGTTCCTCCAGTACTGCCCCGCAGACTCGATGATAACATAGAAAGTTCCCCAAGTATTCTTCACACTCTGCTGCAAAATCCCGATCTTCAGTCACATACGGAACCCAAAAATCCTTAGATACCACACTTATATTCCTGAACCCATTAGAGCCACTATTGAGAGTCACCCACTCTGACTTGGTCCCGAATATATAACCCAACTCTAGTGCGCCGATAGCACATGAACACTCCGAAAGAAGCAGCCGGGTGAGTTCCTTTCCTCGTACATTACATCTACTATAAGCACAAACTCCGACTATTTCCAAAAACCTGCGCATGAATTGATAAGGTGGAATATAGCACACATTCATCAAGTTCTTTACTCGAATTACCCCCAATGTTTTATTTTCTCAGTCATAATTAATCCACCAATGCACCGATAATAAGAAACTGCACAAGCCGACAACCACGTGATCCAATCGTAGACGGTGGGATCCCCCACTTAGCTTTAAGATACAACCACATAAGTCTAGAATCCACACAGATTCCCCCTTCCAAGTGACCATGATCTCGCACCGTCAACCCGCCAAATTTCTCGTAGTCTCTTGTTAAAACCCTTCATGAACATTCCGAATTTATCAGTGACAATCACATACTAGACCTCCTGTTGGGTAGTAAGTAGAACCCTTCATAGAAAATTCATCAAAGTCATGCAACCGCTAACCTATTCACAGGAGATAGCGCATCTGTGGAATTTTATACCGACATCTTCCAATGTCGCTGCACATGGTACAACTACCACGAAATCAGTAAACCCTCCTGAGCCCGTGCTCGCCCGCCAACTGTAAGAGTTTGTTCTTTCCCCATAGACATCAACTGAAAGTCCGACAATACATTCCAAACTCGATGTCACGTTGTGTCCCAAAACAGATAATCAAGTTTTCACACCCCTCTTCATTTCAAGCAAACTCCGCTCTGCCATATTCAAGCTTCCTCAGTACAGTAGCCACCATCCCAAATAACATTCGTAGGCCTAGTCACTATCCAACATGATTCCCAAATCTCTTTAAATATTTCTCAAGGCATGTGGTTATCCCACCATAGAATCCATATGCTACTATGCCACTCTCACTTCAGTTAAACCATCTCCTTTAAGCAACTTCTCGACCTATGCTTTTTCATACTTGACCTTCTAGCAATTCGACTACCGCAGGACAACTCCCACCAAACGTACGGGAACGCGAGCTACCAGTCGTGAATGCGAAGCACAAAATCTCAGCAGCCAATAATACTTCTTCCCGAATGTGCGAATCCCTTCGTGTTCATGAAGGACAAAACCAGAACCAGCTACAGCAACAGCAGAAACAGGGAGAAATGACCCGAAACCATCTTGAAACACACCCGAGGCCCTCGAGACCTTGCCTGATCACACCAACAAGTCCCAAAATATAACACAAACTTATGAGAGGCCTCAAATCATACCAAACAACATCAAAACTATGAATCGACAACCGAAACCTTCTTTAAACTTTCTTACATTCAAACTTAGACGAACGCATCCGATTCATACTTAAACATTCCGGAACGGCGCCAAATTTTACGCACAAGTAAAAAATCATGATATGAACCTATTCCAGTCTCGGAACCCCAAACGGACATCGATATCACCAAAGTCCACCTCAAACCAAACTTAGGAAATTATAAAACCTTCCAAATGCCATTTTTCCACAATAAGCGCCGAAATGCTGCCGAGCCACCCGATACTCAACCCGTACATACTCTCACATCCAAAATCATCATACAAATCCATTGGAACCGTCAAATCCCGATTCTAAGATCGTTTACTCAAAAGTTAAACCTTAGTCAATTAGTCCAACTTAAAGCTTCCGAAGTTAGAATTTTCCATCCGAATCAACTCTGAACTTTTCAAAATTCAACTCCGACCATGCGTACAAGTCATAATACATGAAGTGAAGCTACTAAAGGCCTCAAACCTCTAAAGAACATGCTAGGGTTCAAAATGACCGGTCGAGGCATTATAGCCTCTCTTGCTACTATGGTCCATTATTCGCGAAACGTATGGATCTTTAATGATCTCGATATTTTATACGAATCGGGACTGTTGTTGTTCGAGTTCGAAAGGAAATAGTGTAATGATTATAGAATCAACGGTGCCCTTCTTGGGTAGGTAAGGTGGCAATGAGGAAAGAAATGACAACACCTAAAACTATATTAATACAATGATGGTCATCTTAAGACCATAAAGGTCCAGTTCTAGTATTGAAGGAAACATTGCATAGAAATCATTTTTGTATAAGGTTCCCACATCCAATAGATAAGGGATCTTGCCCTATAACCTATGGAAGAAAGCAGAAAGTGAAGAGATAAGGCCTCTCATTTCCATTAGGACAGATGCATTCCCACTGTAACAGTGGAGGAGGGTGCCTCTGGGTCACAGCTGTTCTTCCATACCAACTTAGTTAAAAAGCATCGTAGAGATTGATTGCCTTTTCCAATATTAGGATTTTGATTTCTCGTAGTTCTTCTCTTTATATCTACCTCCAAAATAAACAAAAAGGACGGCGAAATTGCTATATCTATATATAGAAAGATATGGACTGATGAGTTTGGATTGAGGTCACTATGCTTAACACATCGTAGTTGGAAAACTTATTGAAGATATGAGAAAAAAGAAGCTTTTTTCATAATTTTGAACTCAAAGGACAAAGTGTCCGTTCATGTCAAGAATAGAGGCCGTTAAGGATGTACTTGCTTTTCCTTTTTTTCATCGAGATTGGGTTGGTGTTTAGTGTACTAAGGTACAAGATCAAAAAAATAAAAAAATGCATTTGTTAACGATAGATAGCGCTATAGGATCGGGTACATGGAGTAATAGAACTGGAAGAGGAGGATTAATTGAATATAAAAGATAAACAATGCAATAATTCTTGGACGCCCCCCATGATTGACCCCTAAGCTCGGGGGAATCGAAAACACTTGTATCTTTTCTAAAACGGCACTCTCCCTTGATTTCCATAAAAATGTTTCCTTATGAAACATTTTTTCACGTGGTTCTGGTCTCTTTTCGATTGCTTGACAAAGAGGAAAAAGGAAAAGCTCTATATACCAAAAGTCAAAAGGGAAAATCCCTTGATCAGGTCTTGAATAAGACCGAAAGTAAGAAGAACCCCCCCTCCCCCCAATGAAAAAAGGGCAAAAAAAAAGGATGAAGTAATTTTGGATATAAAGAAATGGTTTCTGGTGTTTAGATCAAAATTACATCCCCCAAAACCAGGGTTGGAATATTAAACTTTTTCTTCTTCAATAGAGGCACTGTAATAGTAAGTGGAATAACAATCATTTGATCGATTGCTCTTACTCTTATCCTTCCTTTACTGACACAAAAGAGAGATACCACTCCCCAAGCTAAGAATGAGTGCCAAAGAGAAAATGCGCAAGCTAGTCTATTAGAATGAGAAAGCGAGGGATTGAGATTTTAGGTTTCATTAGGGTGGACTGAAGACCAAGACAATCTCGATTAAAAAAAGAAAACTTATTGCAACTACGAACGTGAACATATGCTTTCTCATTAGACTATTTTAACCAATTATTTGTGTCGACCCTACGCTACAATGTTTCTTTTCTTATGAAATTTCTAGTTAGATAAAAACTGCTCTGCTGCATGACTGAGTGATCTTTCCCTCTTATAAAAGCCGGTATCTCACTTTCAAAAGAGTGTTTCGACTTGGCGGTGTAGACCTAGCTCCATACCTGGGCTAGTCACTGGCTAGAGGGTGACCGACCTATCGGACCTGAGGCAGCCGAGAATGTTATGTAAAAAGGACCAAGGAGGATCCTATCCTAAAGGAGAAGGAGGAGGAGTAGGAGCTAGATTTAGGGGGTGGAATCGAATGATTACGAGATAAATAATGAGACAAAGGAGAGAACATACAATATTCACTTTGAGTACCGGGAAGTTTACTGGTAGGAATTCCTCAGGTGTATTACGGTTTTTCTGCGAGGAGGTGGATCGAAGCGATAACAACGAATAATTGATCTGAAACAAAGCACTTTTTCTATAGGCATTGTAGAAAGGATAGAATATGAACCTAATTCTTCTTCTCAAATCACTCTAGTACGATGGATCAGGGGGGTCTGCTAGAACAATTGCAAAATGGTAGAAGAGTTTGCTCTACCACATAAGATCCTCGAATCAACCACAACTACCATAATTAGGAGGGAGAAAGATATTTTCCAAAGGAATCTTTTGGGGTTGGGGTCCGCTCTCTTCCTTCTGTTTATGATAAGTTTTTATTCAACAAGTGAGTATCTTGACTGCTTTGTAGCTGAGTGCGACGGGGGAAGGGGTTCCTCATCTGGCGCTCTTGATTTCGCTCCTCTAAGAGAACCAGAACAATGTCTGTCTGAGCCTGAGGTTACGCCCATTGCATGCGAGGTCCTTGTTCTGGAATTAGAGCAACCTCTCCTTCCTAATATCCAAATGAGGGTAGAGCTTCAATAGCAATTGTCGCTCTATTTCATTAGCAGGAGCGATGCCACACACCTCCCGCACGTCTTGGGTATTTTGGAGAAACAAGCATTGGTGCGGGATGGGTTCCCCCACTAATAGAGTTCTGGCTTGGAGGTCAGAAATCCTCGGCCGCCTCTTTAACCACCCTACTAAGGAGGTTGTGCTTTCTAAAAATACCTTAAATAGGTATTTGAGCCAAATCGAAAGATATGGCACTTATTAGAGCCAGCCCTATTTTAGGCTGGTTCGGGCGATCCGCAATGCAGAGATTCTCTATGGAATGAGAAATAGGAGACCCCTTTTTTGTCCTTTCTAAAGTGTGGACCACACACAGCTAAGACAAAAATCAAATGGGGGGGCTTAGCCCTTAGAATCGAATTCTAAACCGGCGTGGTGCTGCTGGATGCTTCTAATTAACAGAATAAGAGGAGGACCAAGAAGAAAGACAACCAAAAGTAACAAAGTGCACAATATGTCTGTCTCTCATGCGAATGAGAAAAGAAAGATAAAAGAGTAGCTTTTGCAAGATAACTAATACCCGAAGGTGAAGTCAACTTATTACTGATTGAGCATGAAGACATGCGACAGTACTTTCTTCGCATCCTTCGTTTCAGAACATGAACCATTATGTTTTATTATTTCGAATATCATTTATTCATATAGTACTAAAGGCTCACAACTCCGTTCCCTTAGGCTTATTTGTTCCAAACCTTAACTACCACAGCTGATTTAGACCACTCATGGGGAACAACATAACCAAGCCTTTTCGCTAGCTGCTAAAACATGGGCTGAAGGGTATAACTGATAAGTAGGAGCGCCCTCATCGATCGATCACCCTCCTTTACCTTTACTTTAGATAACCACTCGTAGTGGAAAACTGTTCATGATCCCACTGGAGAAGATGCTCTAAAGTCACACACATAGAAACCTCATCTAATCATCGTAGATCACAGAATAAAAGTGAAATGGGTAAGGATGATGAAAGCAGGCCCCTCTAATGCAAATTATGTGGGACCATCTGCTAGACCACAAGATTCCACTACAATGGATCTTCAGACTTGTAGGCTCTATTGTCTCACTCTCTTCACAACGATTGGAGTTTACTAGACGTATGGTCTCCTCTAGCCTTGTCTTAAACGTTGGCTCTATGGCCCAAAGTGCTCATTTTTATTCTCCCTGGAACTTGTGATCCCTTCTGCTACATTCGTTCCGAGATCGCGAGCGACGTTTTGGCATGTCAAGTCTCTTTTCTTTCAACTCTGCTTGGTGAGTGCTCATGGATAATATAGGTACGTCCATAACTAGCTAGTGTTTAGAAGTCACTTAAGAGATTGAGTATGGGTCCTATTAGAATAGGATGTAGCCGCAAAGAGATAGAGATTCGCATTGCGGGAAGGGAACCACAACAGCTGATATAGGCTACTGATGTAGCCGGGGAAGAACCGGGCGAAGGGCTGGGGCGTTGACTTAGTACTAAGTACTAAAGCTACTGGAGCGACTTCCTTCGATTGGACCTGCCAATCCAAAGAATCGTAACACTCGTAATGATCAACTTTATGAAAATTCCATTAAAGTTTGGAAGCTTGTAGCATTGGTCCGGAATAATTCCCAAACTTAAGAAACTAGGTGCGTGCCTGCCGGCCCCTGACTTGCCTCTGATTACTAAAAGTGAATTCGTTTTCAAAAATCCTAAGCATGCCCATCATTCATTGGTTAGGGTTAGGAAAAAAAGCTAGCTGGAAGTAATCTCTTCTTCTCAGTGAAAGCTAAAGGCCATGGGAAGTGAAGCCAGAAATGTTGATGTACATTAATCAATCCCGCCCTGTTCAAGTGATCGCCCTGGGCCGAGCGACATTGGAGACCGCCTTAATGATTGTTAATAATGGGCCTACCATTTAACGTACGTATGTCATGTAGTTTTTATTTTTGTACCATTGTTTTCCCTCAGCTCCTCTCCCACCTTTTTTTTATCTATCATTAGAACTAGGGCATCTGGCGTACCTCACTAAGCTATCGATCGTGAATCTATCTCCCGGTTCAACCCACCGTCCGTCTTGGTGCCTTTGCTACTGATTTGACCGATTCTCATCATACATCCGGGTTCACCTTGGCCCTCGCCCCAGAGTTCTTATGAAGCCTCTAGTGGTGCATGTGTATGATACGCCCCCCCATAAGCGCCAAAGATCGGTGATGTTGTCGTGATAAGTGTGGGAAGTTGATAGTGTACTCGATGATTGACAGACCTATCGACTTGCATTAACATGCCGTGGCTAGTAGGGGGAACTTTAATGTAATTTTGGATCTATTAGAAAATACTTGGGGGTCGACCTCCTAACTTCAATGCCTTTATTGAAGTTATGAGCTTAGAAGATATGATTTTCTCATTTGGATTATTTGATTGGGATTTCAATGACAGCAAATTGACTTGGAGCAATAATCAAACTGGTCAACATTGTATCTGGGCCAGAATAGATATAATCATTTCGAATGGGGACTGCCCGCTTCTATATAAAAGTCGTTTTGCTTCCACCAGAGTTGAATATTTGCCTAGAGTATATTCTGATCACTCTCCTCTAGTAATCTTCTTAGAATATTATAATACTCGCATGCCTGGGGTGTTATGTTTCCAAAGAATATGGATTCGGCATTTTGATTTTCACATTGATATCAACCATGCTCGTGAAATGCTTTTAAGTCTTCTCCAGGAAGACTGCATCGATAAATAAAGCATTGAACTGGCGAACTATTTCAAAATATAGAAATGCCGAAAACGAAGAAGGCTATTGCTCTTAAATAGAGTTGGTCTGCTGATAAGAATATTCCATTAGATTCGGCAAAGAGTAACCTTGAAAAGCTTTTGATTTACGAAGAAAGATAGAGAATAAGCACGCTGAACCAAATTCAAAACTTATCTCTGTATGGCAGGAAGCTCTCAATTTATTTCATATATTACCTTCTCCTCAAGGTTCGATGCTTGAAGATGAGCTCCTTGAGACCATCCCCTCTCTTGTCACTAAGGAAGATAATATGATGCTTACGAGCCCTCCTAATATAGAAGAATTTCAAAAGTTAATTTTGAGCATGTCGGCGCGTATTAACCCAAAAAAGGACTCCCCAAATTCTTTAAAGCATGATGGCTTTCGGGATCCTTTTTATATAGAAAATATTGCTGGGATTTCAAAAACATCCAGCTGGTCACCTTATTTCTTCGCTGAAGGTGCGATCCCCCCTTCCATCAGTGCTACTTTCCTTGCTTTGATTCCTAATATTTTTATCTTGGACTACCTCTATTTTAATTAAAAACAATTCTCATCCTCTGAATAGAATATAAAATAAAGTGTTAGGAGATGAATGCATTGTTATCCAGTAGAGGGCACCTTATTTTGAAAACATGTTCTTTTCTCGATGCCTATACATCTTCTTGTAGGGATTTCAGTATCAAAGGGAGTTCTTGACCAGTTGAAAAAATTGTTAACTAACTATTGGTGAGAAGGTGATGAAGACAAAAGAAAGCTTCACTGGATATTTTTTGATACTATGTGCCTACCTATTCAGGAATGGGCTTTGGGTCCTCCTACTACAAGATATTTTCAAGAGCTTTCAAAAGCTTTTCGTATAAAGTTTACAATGTCAATAAGAGGGGAGTACTTTCAATGAGAAGAATATCAGAGAGACAGAGGCGAAACAAGAAATCAGTGCTAGCTACATTTCCAATCCGCTGTTTTGAGCCCTTAAGTATTGGTGGGGTTGCCTGAAAATAGAACAAATTTCACTCCAAGTCCTGACAACCAGGTTTAGAAGCAACAAACCATAAATGCTTTCAGATAGTTTCTTTTGAAAAAATCAGTCCAAAGTATGACTCCCTCTTATTGACGAGGCCAACTCCTTTACTAGTTATTTCTCCAAAATCATAGATGTGCTTGACGCACATGAAAACTGCCTTTTCAATGATATCAAAGCATTTTTGCCTCACATAGTGGTTTATGATATCAGGAATCGTGGTATATTCATATTTCATTGGGAGGACAGGGGGGATATGGAAAAATAATCACAGTGAGACATTTATTCTCAATGTTGGTTCATAATCAATAACAAATCGAACGAGCATTCAAGCTTGGACTCAATTTGTCTGGGATAAAGCCATTCCTATAATAATTAGCATTTTTGTGGGGAAGCTCTTATTTGACTTTGTGTGCAGGGATTTCAGAATCATTTAAGGTAATAAATTCAAACGAAAGGTATAAGATTAGCAAGTAAATGCTTGTGTTGTTCGGAGCATGATAAATAAAGTCTTGATCACCTCTTCATCAAGAGTGAGCTTGCTATCGAGGTTTGGAACCATTTTGATCGCTTTTACAATATAAGATCCTTCCAAATGGATTCCATTCAGTCCCGGTGGTTTAACAGATCTTGCAGAAAATACCAAGTTGGCTATGTCACATTTATGCTTACTATTTTTTTAATTTGGGAACTCTAGAAGGAAGGCAATAGCAGTAAATTAGAAAATCCAATACTCAACCGACTGATATTATTCAACAAATTATGGACTGGCTGAAAGACTGTTCTCAGCTTCTTGACATCAGATCATCTTTGATGTTTACTGATTCTATTCTTCTGGATGCACTCTACATTAATCAAGCTCGTAAACATGCAATTGACTCCAAAATCATTGTTGATTGCTTCAATAAAAATAAAGAAGCCCCTTGAATTATTCATATATTGACTCATGGTAGAGCTTCATTTGATCCAAATTCTCGGCTGGCCATTTCAAAATCATCTATACATTTTGAGAAAACAACAAAGTGTAGACTCTTTAGCAAACTTTGGCTATGATTCTCAATTTAACTATAGGCTTTCCTCTACAACAGATCTTCCTCAACAAATTCAGGTTCTCTCTCTCAAAGAAGTGGTCTTATTGAATATCATATTGGTTTAGCTTTGTTCACTTCTATTTTATTAGCAGTAATATTTTTTGTTGTCTTGTAGCTCTTTGTGAGCACGTCTATGTACTTTTTTTTATGGGTAAAGTTTGGACATCCTCCCCCTTAACCCCCGTTGGGGGGCGGATGGAGTATTGACCAACATGCTTGGGTCTGAACACATTCCCCTTTATTTAGTAAGGTTTAGGAATGATATTTGCAAATGATTGTTGAATATAGTTACTCACCTCACAACCCAATTTCTTCTATGGGGTGTATACGAACCGGGTTGCTATCCGACGGACCAAATCGGACTGTTGGGACAAGCTTAGTATACTGTCTTCCCTTTATTAGCAGGCGGTATAGTCGTATTGCAGTTATTCCACCAGTAAAGGTCACTTTATCCGGATGTAACAGTGTAGTAGCAACTGCAAACGGGGTCGGCATGATACGTCGATTCTTGATTAACATCCTTTTGCCATTATTTTGCTTTCCAAAAAATGTAGCCCCTACCATTAGTCGTCTATAGAGATCTGGGATTCGGTATTGAATCAATCCAACATTTTGTTCGGTCACTTCAGCAGTCATAAAAAAAAGCTTTCCATCTCCTTGACTTTGTTCACATTCAGTAGCAGCTTGCCAATTGGTAAAAGACTACTCTCGTCCCTCTCTCGAGGTAGCTACTTTTGTTTTTCGTGCTTCTTAAGTCGATGTTGACCTGTATATAAGTCAGATATTGGAAAGGGAATCCCCCATAATATAAGCACTCATTCATTCAAGTAATGCCTTTCGAATAGCTGAGTAGCTAAGAGCTTCTGGTAATTTAAAAATGTTGGAATCAACTTAGTTTTCGTTAATGGGTCTATGAGGGACATCTTCTCTTTCCCTTATCAAGAAAGGCACAACTAATTGTCATTCATGCCATCTTGATAACTGGACTGAATGTCTCATCATAGTCTATACCCTATTGTTGGTTGTAGCCTCTGGCTACCACGCGAGCCTTGTAGCGATCAATAGTTCCATAAGACTTTAACTTTCTCTTGTATAACCACTTGCGAGTCGATCCACAAATTTCTAAATCACAATTTAGTAGGAAAATGGGATGAAGCCCGCCAGAAATCTTTTGACAAAATAAAGGACTCCGTTCTAGTGCCTACAACGCCAGAAAGCCTTTATTACTGTACTTATCAGTCACAGAAACCACTACGGGTTCTATGTTGGCTTAATACAATGAAGACAGACAAAAGTAAAGGTCCATACACGACCAATGTAAGAACAATGACTACTACAAGACCAGTTATACCAATTTGGAGAAAACCTGCTTGGATTTGGTTTGGGTAAGGCTGAAATTGAGGCATTACATGGTGTCTTAACCAGTACATTTAATAGCTTCCATGGACCTACAAAATAGTATTTGTTTGAGAAACAAGACTTAACATAATGGGAAGGACCGCAAGATTGTTACTTCTTTTGGTTGAATTCACATCAAGTATGTAACCAAAAAGGAAGGGCGATAGCATAAGACCTTGCACTCTATCAAGGAGGAACATGAGTTTAAGGATTGCTTCCCAGAGGAGGAAACAACTGTCACAGAAGAGGAAGGCATGGAAATTTGACTTCGATCGCACGACTAATCAAAATTGGTATGTAGTAGGGGCATTACTGATTGCACCTGATGAATCGCACACCCCCATTGCCATTAAGCAAAACTTTTAAGGAATAAAGAATACCACAAAAGATGATGCATGTATCCATGGATTAAAGATTGCCTTGACTCTGGGAATATAAGAAATTGAAGTATTTAGGGATTCGATACATATCATCTGCCAAACTCAAAAGAAATTAAAACAAATATGAAAAACTTTTGACATACCATGCTTATCTTGAAAAGATCACTAAGAAAATCAATTTCTCCCCACTACCCAGATAAAAAATAAGTTCGCGGATGCATTGGCAATACTGGCCTCCATGATTAACATTCCTCAAATAAAGTTTGCCCAATCATGATAGAATAAAAAAGTAGCCTGGTGAATTGCAACCTCATAGAAATTTTTGAGTTGACTCCCGGCATGTTCAATAGTGATCTTTTGGCTATTGAAATGGCACCCAATGGTAAACCATGTTTTACTAGTATCAGGGAATATATTGAACATCAAATATATCCCAAACATGCAACAAAATATGTTATGAAGACAATCAAGGAGTTGGCAATGCAATTCATTGCACGGGGATGCGATTCACCAAGTTGGGGAAAAACTTTCCCCTATCTCTAAAGGGGTTCGAATCAATACTCTTGTCTATATCCTTTGGCCACCAATCTATCCTTCAACCCCTCAATAACTTCATTAGCTTTTTGTTGACTTTATAGACCCACTTGTAGCCCACTATTAATTTTCCTAGAGGAAGAGTGACTCAATCAAAAACAGCAAACCATTTTAGTGCTACGATCTTTTTCTTCATAGAGATGCCAAGAGGGTTGAGATATGGCCTCTGCAAAGGTAACAGGTTTAAAAAGATGGATGAAATTCCTAAAAAGACTCGTGGGAAGAGACGGATACTTAGTTGATACAAACCTATGAATAGGAAAACAAAGACGGGTGGATCTACGTACCCCGAGAATAGAAGTTAGAGAACCGAAGTCTGAAGAAGAGTCTTGGTTCGAAGTATAGGGAAAGAGGCCACTGAATTAGTTGGCTCAACCCTGAAAACTGAGTGAGGAGAATCTATCTTCACAAACCTGCGCAATTTCCCCTTAAGCTGATCAAGCTGCTGATCCCTCTGGTCACCCGGATCTTGCTGATTCTATTAAATCGGAGAATTCTGATGCCGTCTCACATAAACTCCTCAATAGTTCTACCCCTCCCCTCTAAGTGGAGACAAGTGAACATAATGGCCCACCATCACAAGGAATCTCAAAGCCTCGAGCTCTGTAGTAAAGCACATGTTCAAAAAAGGTGACATGTCAAGAAAGGTGGAATCGTCGTGTAGAAGGATCATTAACACTTATAGACCTTTTGAGAGAGGGGTACCCCAACCTCACTCAAGAAAACACATAGAGTGAGATGTAGGGCATAGTTTATCTTGTGCAGGAGATGGAATTTAACAAAGCACGTACATCCGAATACTATGAGGTTTGAATAGTCATCTCTTTTAAAGAGAGTAAAATTCCCAAAGATAACGTGTAAAGGAGATCGCTCACCAATAATAGGAGCCATCGTCTTCTTACTCAAATAAGCGGCCATCATCAAATTGGTTTTACTAGGGATCCTATAATAGGGAACTTTTATTCCCAGTAGAAATCCTCGAGCAACTTGCCTAATACTAAGAAATATGGGGAAGGCCCAACATTTTATATTAGTATAAGGAAGGGGTTAGCTAGAGCCCAACCTATACAAGGGATTTCCACATCCATTTGGTAGTGCTGCTATGATGTAACGTGCAGTCATCCCAAGGAAGCAGGATGTATGGTATAGGCCCCCTATTTTATCTCCCTTAAAGTCCTTTATGGATTTCGAGTCGGGAATATAGCAGTGGCTTATTCAGCGCTATATCACAATTCATTCTTGGGCATAGCTGTTCATGAAAGGTGGCATGGGGCATCTGTCAGCAGCGGGAGTCTTACATCCGAGCGAGAGATTAGACCAATCCAATTCATCCTGCTCTGATCCGAATAGATCTTGTTGAATGAATTGATCCGTTGTTGTATTCCCTACTTCTTAGTCAATTTATTCCTAATTGGACCCGTCATACTTCATTTGATTACTCCTGATAGATAGTGGAAACATTTTGTTATGGTGGAGGGTGGGGAGTGAAAAGACCAATACAGCAGAGAACGATTGCATGAATCGAAATCCACTAGTTAAGACAGACGTCCGAAAAAGAAATGCTTCGCGTTCGAACATTAGTTGCTTTTAGTGCGCTATCCGCTGCTTCATTTCCTATAATGATAACGCTTTCTCATTCTTAGCGCCCCGCCCCCTTGTATAGTAAGGGCTACTTTGGTTGTGCGACTTTCTCTTATAGGGTGACTTGACTCAGCTTGACCTACTTGACTCAGCGGTTAGTGTATCACTTTCATACGGCTAGAGACATTGGTTCAAATCCAATAGTAGGTAAAACAAACCGAAACCCCTATTTTTGCTAGAATGACAACAAGCACGGACTGGCAGCAAGGAATCAATTGAATGATCAAAGCATCGGTTGCTTCCGCCTCTGGCTTTATTCGACCTCATTGACCTCTTAATATCAAGGAACCCCTATTCCATAAGTAGGTGGAGAGCTGGAGGGTCAAAAACCCCAACGGGAAACATTTTATCATGCCATACGATTCTTTCACAAAAGCTCTTTCTACTCCTGCCCCCACAAGCAAAGAGGATTCAAGATACCAGGCGACCAAGTGAAAAAACAAGCTCCGATAAAATCTTCTAGAGAGAGTACCCTTAGTTTCGGATCTTTCTCTATTCAAAAAAATAGAAAAAACAAAAAGAAGTCAATTTTTATTCTAAGGACCCCTTCCACAAGATTACTTTACTAACTGTAATTCAGTCAAAAAGAGTAAAGGAGATGGCTTAACAAAAAGGCTCTCAAAAGTGATCTAATACCTTCTTCCCTTGCCCTGAGAGGTAGGTTATGTAAGAGACAATTGTTCATAGGTTGCTCGATCAGGCCAAATAACCGATTTTGAGCATACCTGAGATTTCCATAGGACCTTCTCCCTGTTGAAAATAGGCTAATCAAATGGGGGCACTTTTTCCATTTTACATTTTTGAAATTTTCTGCTTTCTTGCCGTATTATATTATGGGAGTACAATGTTTATGGATAGTATGTTGCATTGGTTAAAACAATAACCTCATATCAGTACCTAGGGCGTACTGAAGTGCTGTAAATCCTAGGATAGTATCATGAATGATGGCCTAAGATATGCTTACCAGTGTTGGGACAGCTCCAAATAATATATAGATAGGTGGTTCAGTATAGTTTTAAGTAAATATCAAAAAAAGAGTTTGTTAATTATATACCATATTTTGATGGTTGAGTGACAAAGGATAAGAGAGATAGCATCCCAATTACCTAGCGTTAAGGAGAAAAGAATCCCAATATATTGTCCTAATTTAAACACGCCACCTACACAACTCACTACATATGTTTAGGGAATGCAGGATAACATGGTTCCTCATCTCTCGGTATAAAGAAATTTAGAAGGCAAGAATGATAAGCATTCGGGGCTCTAAAGCAAGATTAAAGTGTCCTATTGGATAAGAAGACCTAAACCACCAGTCAAAGGAAGAAGGTCGGTAGAAAAAGGGAATCTTTCTTTTTCAGTTAAGTCTACGCATCAATGATCCACATGCCGCTGCTGACGTGACCATTTACAAAAGATATGCCTCAATTTGTGGCTGATCAACTATAGGGGGGATGTGTTGGGAGACGACCTCCCGTTGTGGTTGTATGCCCCTTCGCTTTCCTTGATATTACACAGGATGCGCATGGAGGGTAGTATGAGGTGACTGATAGCATTACATTAGAAGAATAGAAAGAGATGTTAAAAATAAAGACCATAGAGACTTGGGATCTAGAGCAGTTATTTCTTGTATATCCCTCATTTTGAGAGCAACTTTATCGAATATCAACGCATGGAGCCGCATGGAGAGTACTTCCAGGGATCGATCTATGGCTACGTCCAATGGTTTGGTAGTATAGACACTTCCAAGGATAGTCTACACACACAAATCCAATCTCGTTTTCTTAGGGTTATGGTGGCACTATGTTTAAATTTACTTCCCCTCCCCTTAAACCTACCCCAACTCCCTATATATATATTATCAAATAGAAAAGTCAAATATAAGAAATGCAGTAATCCTACCCATTATGAGAGGCATCTTGCACTTTGTAATTGAAGGGTTCCAAACCTCGCTTCGTCACTAAGTCCCTTTCTTCTTTCCTCCTTTGTTTCCTTTCCGTCTCTTTATACCAATGTGATATAATTCCAGGTTCATATTTGAATTACGTCTTCCAAGATTCTTAGATCCATAGGTAGCACCGGTCCATCAATAACAACATCCCTTCCTCTCGCACCTAGTCTACTATCTCTTAGGTCGATATCCAGCAGCCCCAGTAGCAGCAGAGGCAGAAGATCTACAGTAGAAGGTAATGAGCTAGAGATCAGAGAGAGATCAAAAGCAAAACTCGGCAAGGCAAGGAGAAGGAGGAACCCAAGTGCTACACTAAACTAAGCATTACTTGGGGCTTTATGACTCAGGCAGACTCTCTACCTGTGCGGGTGCGTATTTTGCTTTAGGAGGCATCAGAGCAGAGTTTTGTGTAAAGACCTTTCGATTTCTACTAATTCTCTTCTTGTTGTACCATGTACATGACGATAGCAATGGAGTGTTGTCAGCGGGTGGCTGTATTTAAGGAAACACTCAAGGATCGAGTGACCTAACTTGATGGGAAGGTCGACTATTTGGACAGACAAGTGTAGACTATAGAAGAAAGGCATGGGATTCCGGAACCGTTGGTCACCAGACGCTTCCTCTCTGACTGAGTTGACCGTCGCACCTGACTTCTATATCCCATTATCCATAGATCTCCTTCCTTATCGTTATCGGTCTAAGCAAATGGTTGCTAAGTCTGAGGTCTGGTGAACACATTCATAATGAGTATGGGTATAGTAGGTGTACTAGTAAGGAAGCGAGGTACTTAGTTTAGCGTCGACAAGGAAAGTGGTGGATCTATATTATCGAATGATATAGGAGACAGTCAAAGAATCAGTCTCAGCATGAACAGATGAAAAGGACTGACCAACCGTTGTTCAAGAGAGATCCCAAAGGCTCAAACTTTTTGCTAGCTTTGAAACATGGGCCGAAGGAAAGAGGAAGACGAAACAAAGTCTCGGTCAAAGCAAAGAAAGAAATGCCAAAAAAGATTCACTTTAGCTTGTAGCTCTCTAAGCCTAATGTTGGTTGCTTGCAAGACTTTCGACAGCTGGCTCGACCGAGCAGAATCACCGATCTATATAGAAGGGTAATTCAATCCCTATTCTTTGAGAGGTTGCTTGTGACAGTAGCATTAGCTAGGTAATCAAGGCAGGTCGAATAGAGTGAGTCCTAGGGTGAAGATCATTAGATGGAAAAATGGATTGAGCTGGCTAATCTCTTAATGACCCGGTGGATAATAGGAACAAAGAGTCGCTCCCATAAGCGAATGAATAGGACTCCTCATCCTGATCAAACCAGAGATTCTGACAACTAGGGGAATCAGTAGAAAGAGATGGGTCAGATACTAGAATCTGCCAAAGCATCCTGACTTTTTTGAGGTAGGGCTTCAACCCGTATCTGGCCAACTCCTCGAACTACTTGGTGCGACATATTCATGGACTGGCAAAGCGAACTCTCAATTTGACCAGGAGAGCCTAAAGAGCTCTCTAGCTTTCCCCAAATTTTGACTAGTGCGATTCTTTTTCTCGACCAATTTGAATTCCATTTTCATTTTTTATTTTAAGTGTTGTAGAGTAGTAAGTAGCTAGGTGGATTTCAGCGCATGCTGCATCGAGAATATCCAAAGAAATTAGAAGTGCCTATGATAGCATATGATTATTGCCATTATTGATCGAGGGTTGCTTGCAAGAGGTGGCGATCGGCAGTGTTCCAAAGCGCAATAATGACGTGCATTAGAGCGTTGTGCCAAACGATCCCCAGCACCTGTAATTATGGGGATCGCCTTCGGCTTGCTATACTATTTCCCTAACGCATGTTGGTTACCATAAAGACACTGAGGAATATTGCATATGCTAGTTTCGGGGATGTTGATTACACTACTATTGATAACAACTCAAAGTGCCAGAACGACTCTGGTGGTACAAGTGAAAGTTTCAGTCTTGTCGAGCGAAGCAACCACTAGTTGCCCTTAGTGCTCCAAAACACTCTTTCGGTTGCATGAGCAATGGCACCTAGCGCCTAGAGAAAGCACCTTTATTGTTCCCGACCACCCGCCTTTGGGCCTTCGTGTTCCAAACAACAAGTAATATAACTGATCTGTGTTCAAAACGACTGATGACGCTAGCAACGACTTGTGGGGCCCCCTAACAATGAACAAAAAGGACTTGTGCTATAACGACTAGTGGTGTTACGGAACAACTTCCCAATAAGTGATGTTAAGTACAACGTAATTAGGTTTGACGTTAGTGTTAGGATGACTGGTTCTCGTAGTTGTATTGCCCTAACGCAAAGACTGAAACAACTACGAGTGCTCCCAACACGATGAGACACATGCGCTATATCGTCGAATATTGCTTGTGAAGCAACCGCAACTCGTTGTAGGTCCTGTCCAACCATTACGGTCGAGTAGCTTTTGCTCCTTCTCTTGCAATATGCGGTTTGTTTACCTAACACAAGGCTTCCCCAACGCATTTAGTCGCATGAGTTCTCTTAAGCCATAACCCATACGTTGAAAGAAACCGCATGATGTGTTCCAAAGTTGCCGTATTTCTGTTACCGCCTTTTCATCTTGGGTTGGGAAGGATACGACAGGATCAATTAAAGGACACTCAATTTCAGATTTTCAAACCTCTGACGCTTTCTGTGGCATTTGTTCTCTCTTTTGTTTATCTTTAATTTTAACTTTTTTTATAGAATGTAGTGCCCAACAGTGTAAAGGAAAGGTTGAAGTCATGGGATCCGCTCTAAGAAAATAGGATTCTAAGAAAAGATTCAATTAATTAGAAGCATTCACAGTTTTCGGTTCGTTTATCATCATCTAAAAGAAAAAGAAAAGAGAAAACACAATTTTGAAACACAAAACTACTAAGCTATAAGTAGAAGTTGTTGAAGTAGAAAATGCTTGTTGCTCACTTATCGCACGGACTGTACGCTATCTTATCACTCACAAAGGCTAGCAAAATATGATTGAATAAAGTATTTGTTCGTACAGATCTCGAACCTCACGCTCTAGCACGCACGGGAAAAAAGCTGGCTCAAAGAAATTGGTCATAAAGCTTATTTTTGCGGGTCAATAAGCTCTCCAAAACACCCGATCCTTTCTTCCTAGCTTCTCTATCCAATTTGAGGTCGTCTGAACTTGATACCCTGCTCCAGATTCTACTGTGCTCCTACATCAAATCCATCCTCCTTCGTAGTTCACGTTCATAGAGGGAGACTTCCAAAACGAAGTCTACGAGTCACTGAAACAAACAAAAGTATTTATCAAGCCACCCAATGTATGACGAATTACCTCCTATCCTTTCTAGCTACTCCACACTGCCCTTAAAAGCGCCTACTTTCTTTCTTTTTCGAGCTCCCACCTTGAGCGGATCTTTTTCAATGGATTGTTACTTTCTCATATGAGATTTCTATTGAATTTCCATTAATGGACTAGTGGACTCATTGGATTCTTCTATCTAAGCTTGAGCCTGAAGCGTGTGAAACTCGTCCTTCGTTTCATACCTCAGTCTGGTGCCTATGGGTTCTATCCTCATGACCTTTTCGTATTGGATTCAATCCTCTTTTTTCTTCAATAGTAATAGTAGGGGCTCCAGTAGCGAATGAAATGAATAACTTCGATTCAGCAAGGATCTTACCCCCTTCTACTTCAGAATGATTCAAAGAGAAAGATCTCCAATATCTCGAGTTTCTTTTTGTATATTATATGGATGATCCAATCCACAAGGACCATGATTGGGAATTGTTTGATCGTCTTTCTCTGAGGAAGAGTTTAAATAGTATCAACTAGAATTTGGGACCGCTATTCGAAATCATAGTAAAAGACTGGATTTCTTATCTCATGTCTGCTTTTTGAGGAAAAAAATACCAATTGAAGTAGAGGGTTTCTTCAAAAAATAAGGGGCTGGGTCAACTATTAAATCAAATGATATTGATCATCTTTCCAATATCTTCTCAAGAAAGAAGTGGGCTATTTCCTTGCAAAACTGTGCTTAATTTCATATGAGGAAATTCCTTTAAGATCTCTTTGTTAGTTGTGGGATGAATCCGCCCGAATCGGATATTTTGAGGAATGTATTGAGAGAGAATTGGATTGGGTAAGACAATGTGTGGTTGGTAAACAAGGATCGAGAGAATTGGATTTGGTCCACAAGATCTAGTTTCATTCATGTAACGGATTCTAGCCAACTGAAAGGATCTTCTGATGAGGATTCCATTAGAAATGAGGATTCGGAATATCACACATTGATTAATCAAAGAGAGATTCAACAATGAATTCCTTACTTTCTATCTTGTCTAAGCTTGCTGTATTTTCCTCAACCGTTGTATTCTAGCAAATCCTCAGTAGTCATACCAAAAATGAAGCAATGCCAACAAAGGAGTTACGGGCGAGCAAGAAACCCCTATGGCTAAGAGGACTACGACCATGAAGGGAGGGATGAGCCCGAATGCCCACATTGGGATATCCTCTGGGTCTTGGTCAAATATAACCAAGGGAATAAAATGAATTGTCTCTTTTATGTGATTAACATGGGGCCGAAAGGTTTGACGCACGTTCCTAGCTTTGCCGGAAATACTTTGGACCAACTCAATCCAGGAAGTTGAGAGGGTAGGAGGTATGGCGAAAGGAAAGCATTTGAATTAATTGAACTTTGATATATATATATATATATATATTACTATACCTTGTTTTATAAAACTCAAGTCAGTAGATTATTTCCCAGAAATACGCAAAAGCAAGTAGTGGACCTTCTTCTATCGGGACAGCCAACCTAGTCGGCATCGAAGAACGCAAAGAAGGTGGTTAAAAGTCCCTGAGTGATGGTTAGGCCAAGCCTAAGTAAACCCTTCATTTACTGTAAATTGCCTTTACAACCTGGAGATATACGGTGGTGAGAGTGAGGTATTGAAGGGCACCAACAATGCTACGATATTCTATTGCATCAGAGAGAGGAGCACCATCGTATGCAGAGAGCTTTAAGCCAGATGCAAGGGGTGTGGAACATGGCTTGGAGTCTTGCAAATGAGTTCGAGTAATTCAAGGTGTATTTATTCTGAGTTAAGACTAGAGAAGTTGATGTACATTTGACTTCGATTCATAAGAAAGAAATTAAGATCACTAAGATCTTTCATGGCGAAGTACGTACCTAGTCGCTGAATGAAAGAAGAGGGAGGAGATAAAAGCCACTCTTTAGTAGGGTTTGACTTTTTTCATTATTCCAAATAATAAAATAATATAAAGAAAGAAGTTGTTTTTGCTATCCTTTAGCACAAGGGTAGAAGGAAGCCCAGAGACAAGGGTCCAACTCTTCCTTAAATTGCGCTTAGTCTCGCTACCTCTTAATTGCCACGCCCTAAAGGTCAGCGATTGTTGCACACCGATGAACGTGGATTATCTAGTATTGAGCATCGGTTTAGCATTCTTATGCCTTATACTAGTCTAAGCCATACTGGGACTAAGGGTGGAGTCATTCCCGTTTTAATAAAAAAGGTACGAAGTAGCTTAGTGTCGGCTCTGCTTATTGGCGGAGGATGAAAAGATCTATGCCTTTCTTCCTCTTTGATTTTTTCTCGCTCGCCAATAAGCAGAGCCGACATTAAGCTACTTAAGAGAGAACTCCTATTTCTCATAAGTAGTGCCTCTCCTTCTCTACTACCGTAACTGTCGGAAATAATGCATTTGACTTCTTTTCCCCATGAGACTTTATTTTCTTTTTTGAATTGGCTCAGTTCGGATTCTTGTCTACGGTGGGAGATAAATTCTGGTGCGATGTCTCTATTTTAGACACCAGGCGCCAACTTTCCTAAAACGCTCTGTCTTTATTTAGGTGAAGGCAAATAGGTCAGCGCACTAGCCAAAGACTTCCAGTCTATTTAACAATGAAAGACTGATTCTTGATCTTCAAGCGCTTTGGTGCGGATGCTTGGCTCCGGATCTTTGAAAAATAACTCGATGCGGTGAGAGTGAATTTAGGCATCTTCAAAAGCTTAACCAAAGAGAGGTTCATCCCGGTATACCTTTTTCTTTTCTTCGATGGGTCACGATTCCTAAGTCACGGTGCTTATAAACCTCTCTTCACTTTATGGTGGGCATGCCTTGCAAGTCTCGTATGGTGGTGATTTTGATAAGTCTTTTTTATATGCCACTTTGATCTCACTCTCCTGAAGTGCTATCCTAAGTGCGTACTGGTTCATCACCGATGGGTGATTTTTGGTCACGTAAAACAAACCTCGTTCTATTTATCTTTTTTTCAATTAGTTAGTAAGTAAGTTCTCTTAGTCCAAAAGAGAGAAAAGTTGAACTACTCCTCTATTTTAAAATAAAGGACTTCGAACCAGATTGTGGTACATAGGTGCGCGAATAATATAGGAATTGAGTGCAGTTTCCAATGTGAGAGGAATTCACCTTAAGGCCTCATGAGAGCCTTAAAACAAGCTGGTTTTTTTTCATGACTAAATTTATCATCTCTTTCCACAAACGAAGGATTCCCCTTAGGTATTCTTTACTAAGTTTTCCCTTTCATCAGTATGTTTAGTCCTTATAAATTACCTAAATTGTACGACAACTGCACTTGAAAGGGATGCCCGAGTCAGGGCTAGTGGCAGGAGTGAAGTCCTAGCATGGTAGCCGTACTGGAAGGTGTGGATGGATAACCTCCTTTTCAGGGAGAGCTAATTCTTGTTGGAAGTCTGCTTTTTCCCTATCTCTGCTATCAATCGAACTATCTAGAAAGCACTAGGACCCGGATCTGTCTTATTGACCGGCTTTGGTCGAGCAACCACTACATTTCTTGAATGGCTACTTCCTACATAACCCTTCTCCCTCTTTGAAGGAAGCGAGTCTCAGACCCTATGAACTTCCTGGTCCTTTTTTAACGATTCCTGACAGGTGCTTTTGTGGCTCTTCACTCTAGCCCTGAAGTAGTATGTGAGCCCATTTTAACGTAGACTTTCCGTTAGAGAATAGAAAAAACGATGTGTAGAGATCCATCCACTAAGTACCATCACCAGGGCACTACCCTCTCCATCCCTCCAGACCGATCGGACAAACCAACCACATATGATTCAGATCTATCTAGGGCCTCAAAAGGGAGCATCCATAAAGAACGAGTTTTTCTCTCTCATAAGTTGCTAATAGATAAAGGAGCGGCTTGGACTTTCCCCCTATAAGAAGTCTAATTTTTGTTGTAAATTGTTTATTCTATACTCCCCGCCCATGGGCGGTAGTATATAGTCCCGAATGAGTCTCCTTCGATGGCTAGTCCAGAAGGGTTTCGGGTCCAATTCGCCCATTCTATGTAGAATGTCGCTCTTTCGATTTATAATTAGGTCTATTTCATGATCGAAAATCGAGAAATTCTTATGACCCAAGCGGTGCATAAGTAACCTTTGATTGATGACACCCCTCACAAAATCCATATCCGGTTCTCGAAGATCCAGTTTTGGAAGGACTGTCTCCACTGCCTTAGGGGGCACATTTTGGGGGTTTGGCTGGGCAAACTTTTCGTCACTGGAAAAACTACTATTATCCGCAAATAGGCCTACACTGAAGGACGCCCTACCCCCCAGGTTTCCTTCAGACCCAGACATCCCCACCCCCTTGCATGAAGAAATGGAGCGACATCCCTTTGAAGTTCATTCATAAAGAGGTATCCAAGTGATACTCCTACTTTTAGTAGAATTAGATAAATGAAAAAGCATATAGATATATACACCTTGGGATGATATTTTATTTAAGAGAGGAAATCGTCGCAACATTATTTGCTTCGAAAAAAGAAGAAAAATCAAAAAAAGACTTCTAAATCAATAAGTATAACCAACACTATTACCACAAACACGGACCCGAGAAAGCGCAAAAATGATATTCATGATATTAGGTAATAATTTTCTCCATTAGCTCTGCGAGTAGAGCGGCATACCAAAAAAAAGAAGCCACTACCTTACTTAAGCAATTTTGCTTATTCTTATTCTATCTTAGAAGAAGTGGAACTTTTCTTGATTTTCTTGATCGCTCGCTTATTTTTGCTTTCATGTAGAAGGTTCCCTTACTTCTTGAGCAATTAGTTCGAGTGCAGGAGAATTGGAACCCTGCGGTGGTTGAACCTGAGAGGGCAAAGGTGGGACATTAGAACCCTGCGGGAGCGCCCCTTGTCTCCTGCTCAAACATTGTTGTAAAGAACCCTAGAAAGGCATTACAAATTCCAAGAATTCTTGCATTGTTTATCTTATATATTCGATTAATCCTCCTCTTCCAGTTCTATTGATCCAAGAACCCGATCCTATAGCACTATTGATCGTTAACAAATGCATTTTTCATTGTTTTTCGATCTTTTACCTTAGTACACTGAACACCAACTCAATCTTAATGAAAAAAAGAAAATCAAGTACATCCTTAATGACCTCTATTCTTGATGTGAACGGATGCTCTGTGATTAGAGTTCAAAATTACAAAAAAGATTTTCTTTTCTCCTCTCTTCAATAACCTGTCCAACTGTGATGTGTTAAGCATAGTGACCTCAATCCAAACTCTCTAGTCCACATCTTTCTATATATGGACATACCAATTTAGTCATCCTTTTTGTTCGTTTTGGAAGTAGATGTAAAGAGAAGAACTACAAGAAAGCAAAAGCCTAGTACTGGAAAAGCCAATCAATCTATAGGATGATTTTCAACTAAGTTGACATAGAAGAACAACTGCGACCTGGAGGCACCCTCCGCCACCGTTACAATGGGAATACATCTGCCTTAATGGAAATGAGAGGCCTTATCTCTTCACTTACTATTTTCAGGGTTTTAGGAAACAGATTTAGAGGTTAAAAAAGTCATATATTTTGATCTTATTTCCCTCTTCACTAGGTTATAGGGCAAGATCACTTATCTATTGGATGCGGGAACCTTATACAAAAATGCTTTCTATGCAATGCTTTCTTCAGTACTGGAACTAGACCTTTACGGTCTTAAGCTGACCAGCATTGTATTGATGTTGTTCTAGGTGTTGTCCTTTCTTTTCTCATTGCTGCCTTACCTCCCCAAGAAGGGCACCCTTGACTCTATACTCATTACTTTATTTCCTTCCGAACCCGAACAACAGGAGTCCCGATTCCTAGAAATACAGAATATCTAGACAGTTAGAGCTACATACTTATTGCAAACATTGGAACCTAGTAGAGAGAGAGGCGAGAGGTTTGTATGCCTATTTCAACAAGAGTTTGGGGTAGAAAAATCATCCTGTTTTCCAATGAAAGATAAAGTACAAGTTCTAAGGTACCATACCAAAGGGAAGAGACAGATGTTGACTATAAACTTCATCTCTCTCTGGACCTCAAGGAGTTTTTCCAGTGTTGAATTATGCGTGGACTACTGCCAGAGCAGAATCATGAGTGTACTTGGTGTATAACCTTAGCAGTATCTTCCATCAGAACCCCAATTCGGCAATGAATATGTCCTTTAGACTTTGCTAGAAATGGCCGAACACTAAAAGATAGGTTGAAAACTAGCTTAAGCTAGTTGTACTTTTAAATCCATTTAATTCACACAGGCAGGGTGATAGAGGTGCGTGCTTCGTATGTTTTTTAGTTTCTTCACACAACAAAACAAAGGCATGATATTACTATACTCAACTGCTCGTGCCCTATGGCTTTTTTACATTCTATAATCTATAATATGTTCATTCATACCAATATACCTACTAAAAAACCAAAAAGATTTTCAACCCCTCTCACAGCCATTAAACCTGCAACACCAAATTCCTCACTGCCCTCTACTCGACAACACAATTCTCATGCTCAGAGCCAGTTAGAGCAAAAAAATCCACCCCCTTCTTTCTCTTAAAATGGACCTAAGTCTCGTACATGTCCTTCCTAAATCCTAGTGTAAGGTGTATGATCTGCTGAATCAATTGATGAATTCACCACGATCGATTAGGTGAAAGGGTTATGCAAAATGTGTTTTTTCATACAGTCAGTGTGGTTATAATACTCATACTGTGCCAGCCATGCAATTTCGTACTGCATTGCAAAAATTGCTATACACTCTATAAAGGAGGCTCGATAAGCCTTCATTCACTACAAAATAAAACAAACAACATAAATTTTCTACTAGTGTATATCGAGAAGCCATGGCCCTCCCTGCTCAAATTCTCGACATTCCTAACGACTTGCTGAAATTAATGTTGAAATAAAAAATGTAAAATAATTTCTTCGTAAGGCTCGAATAATGTTAAATGGTTTCTTGAGGCATCTTTGCTCCGTGAAACCAGCTGCTATTGAAGCCCGAATGGGAGCAAGCCGTCAAAGAAATCGGAAACTAGAAGAAAGACTCCAAGGACTACGCGAGGAGCAGCAGGCACTGGTCGTGGTAGAAATGTTTCCTTGGTGCACGAGAAAACTAAAAGAGTCGAGGAGTCTGTCGACTCTTTTAGTTTCAGAAGGTTGAAATTCAATAAGTGAGACATTTGTTTTCATATCTGGTGTTGGGATTTTAGTGTAGATCTACTCTGGTTCTTACTGGAGATAGACTCATGTCTATGTTAACTATATTTGTTCGGTTTTATTTGTTATGTTTGCATGTATAGTATGGTCAAACCTATAGTGTAATAGAATAATTAAAAAAACTTATTCCCAAAATGACTACTCCAACTTTGTCCAAAAATATTGGAATATGAATGAGATCCACGATGTCATCATTGTATGGATAATATTAGTACAGTAAATGACGCCTTCCTCTTTAGCATCACGCATAATTGGCTCGCGTAAAGGCAGAAGAAAGAAAGCCTGAAAGAAAGAAAGCTATCTAGGAGTGCCAAACCACTCTAGTATCTTCACCCTTGCACCCCCTGTGCTATTACACTTGGATTAGGGGCTCATTCCTTTGTGATTTTATACTCATGGAAGTACCTTTTCTTATCAATTCGCCTTCATAAACAAATAGTCAAATTTGGTGACTACTATTTTAGTGTTTACCCTCTCATCCCAAACTTCCCTTTTTTCCACGGAAGCCCTCCCATCACTTTATTGTTGTAAGAATGAAAAATCTTTCTTATCCAATACCAATCCAGTAATACTAGGCTAAGCATGTAGCCTAGCTGCTTCATTTGTCAAAAACAGGCTTAGTTTAATGGTACTAACTAAGAATGCTATTGGATGAGGAAACTTTGACTCCAGAAGACCTATAAAGACGGAACTACTTTTGCTGGGTCCTTCTATTATCCCCTTCATCCTACCCAATCTAAATTAATGACTGCCTGTAGCAACATTCAGTGTTCCCCTTCTACGACACTGATGCCCTAGGGATTACATATTATGCCAACTCCCCTCCGCTGCCTCGCTCTACAACCGGATACTTTTCTTAGCACTGGTTTAGTTACTTAGAACCCTAAGAAAGGATTGACAGTTTCTCTCTTTACTTTACCGGTAAAACATTTCTTGCTAGATCGGGTTGAGAGTGACTTCTTCTGCTGACTAAGGTGTTTTATTTGTGGGTTTGAAATATCCGAAATGAAATCTGTCTCTCTTTCCATTCAGAGCAAGCATCGTAATTGTACCGCCATAAAATAATCCATAGGAAGCAGAGCAACCTCTATGTATTGCCCATTCGCCATCCTTGGTGAGTCCGGTTTTCTGTGCTGTGTTATTCTTAGATCCAGCGAAAACATTGGTATTGGTTTCAGAGTCCAGTGGCTATCTAGAAACCTGATTGTGAACTTGAATGTTTATACAAGAATTTCCAATTCAAGCCTCTTTTGTCAATCCGGGGCAATACGGGTGGCATAAGTTATTTCTTATAAACATGCTTTCGAGAAACAATTTGAGGACTACCGATTGATTGACCCTGGAAGTAAAGAATGACGGTTCAACGAGCTCTTGTTCGCCCCTGGCGGACCCGTATACTCTTGCCCTGTTGCGTATAAAGGACACAAGGAGCTTCCTTGGGCATCTCTAAGGACTTGAGCTAAGGAATTATTTACTGAACGTCCAATACTTTGCCTAATAATCAGTGAAGTGCCCTCTTCTATTTCTTATGTAAGAGGAATCTACCTGTAATATGTGAACTAGTGCCCTTTTTTCTTTTGTACTAATCAACTATATGAAATATAGAAAATAAGGTCTTCAATCATCACACTTATGCGTGTTTGGAACATTGTTAGGTCAGCTTTGAGTGGTTGATGTTTTCCAATTTGCATATCAATTATGGAGAGAGAAAGATGGAAGGTCTTGTTGTGCGTCTTGGAGCGAATAATTTCTTAAAATAAAGGTCGTTAAGGTAACATTGACATAGAATAATACGGATTAGCTCGCCCAGTGAGAAAGGCCTTGACCCTGCCAACCAAGTATCAAATACAAAGAGAGAAAACAAATATGAATAAGGGATGGGCAAGTCCCATTCAATCGATTCCTAATTCAATAGGGGAATCAAACATTTAACTATTTACGATGTCTCCCGCGGGGACGAAAATCAAATCGGGCAGAATTCGCTCAATAAAAGACAGTTCAATTCGATCTTAGCTGATCTAAGGTTTACCGTCTCTCATGCCCCATTTCGGTGCAATATTGAAGAGCGGAGACCTCACTGGGCCCATCGTTTTCTCAATCGAAAATGGAAACTAACCTACTGAACGATTCCAACAACCACTTACGTCATTTTTCAAGGTCAGAAATCAAACATTTTGAATTTAAGCATGAAGTAACAATTCAGTCATCCAACATGCTTATCTAAGTGATTTCATACCTTACTACTCCCCTCTGTCACCCTTCTAATCTCCTTTGCCATATGCCTTTAGTCTGCTTTGAATGATTCTTTCACTCATTAAAGGTGAGCAAAGTACTTCGAGGGATTATATGGAAGGAACCTCTGCTAAGAATGGAATGTATTGATTTGGGGCACTTCTTCTCCTTATTTAGGTTTCAAATGGGAGAGTACTTCCATAGAGTCATCTATGCTAACCCATGCTTTGTGGTACTATCTCACTGTAAGGCTTTGGGAGCCTGCATTTGTTGGAGCTGAGACCACAATCACTACCATCACAATCTGGGTCCAATTAGGAGGTCTTCCCATTGAATTCTATTACATACATGACGACATTGAATACGATAGAAAGGAATGATATGTAATCTTCATGTAGACAAAGAGAGAGAAGAGAGGGCTAGGTCAACTTTATGGATAGCGTAAGGACGGGATAGGAAAGAGAAATGCTTAATGAAGTGCTCAAGAAAAGGGTGTAGGGCGTTGAGAAGGGCTAGTCAGCACCCCGAAGTACACAAAATTCTAGCTAGTACAAAGCAAGTCAGGAAGCTTGACATGAAAGAAGGTTGAGTCAAACCAAACTAGCAGATAGTGGGGTGATTTGTAGTTCAGGTAGTGGAAGGGATTGGAAGTAAACTGTAAGGAATTGAAATAGCGTAGTCCATTGATTCAGGGATCGGTAGCATCTTCCTCCGTTGGTAGGTGTGCATGAATGGAGCTTCCAGGAATTAGTGCATTGGATTCCTGGGCAACTGCATCTAGTAAAGCTGACTGAAGATCAAAGCAATCTCCTTTCTAGTCTAGGCTTTTAGCCTTGGAAATGAGTCCTTAAACTCCCCTAGCTACATTAGCGGTCTTATCAGTTTTCCTAATTTTTCGGACGAGTCAAGCAAGTCCAGGAAGAGTGAATCGTCGAATTGGGGGAAGTAATGTCATGACAAAAACATTTTGTGTCGGAAGAGAAAGCTTCTTTTTTTTGATCTGGTAGGAGGGGAAGGAGGATAAAGATTTCGATTAAACATTTCTGTGGGTCTAGCTTTGCTTTCTATGGTCTTCTTTTCTTAGCTTTATTGGCTGGAAAGATAATTCATGTGCATCCACAAAGGTCAAACATTTTCATTGTAGGCACATCTTTCTCTTAATGAAAGCCGCATTTACACAGCCCTATGTCTCCCCATCCTCCCTTGTGGTATTCATCTAGATTTATCTGTCCCAAGCCGGTTTGTTCACAAATCACAGATGTTATGTTTGATTTGTCCCGCTTAGGGTTTGTCGAAGATAAGTATGAAGTCCTCAATAGCTGAACTAGACTAGATTTCGAGGATGAGTAGTGGATAAAAAGTCATCTCGAGGTATACTCACAAACTCTTTCACGAGTTGGATTCGAACCGGCATCTCGGGGAGAACAACCTTTAATTTTGATCGTGAAAAGAAAAGTGAAAGAAGAGAAGGAACTTGGTGTTGGCGCCCACATAACGGATTGCTTGCTTACCAAGCCATCATGGCTTTCACTCCTCCAGTTAGATTATTCTGCTTTGTATTACAGGCGGCCTAGCGGCTTTCCTTTCGTTCAGCTAACCTCAACCGCGCCATAAGGACTTCTCAGTGCAAATCCAATTCATTATCATCCACAGAGTATTCTATTTATATAGGTTGAGTTTTGGCCATGTGTTCATATATCGCGAGACAGTACATTCAAAAATTTTAGTTCTCTTTGGTCCTTTACTATTAAATTCCCACCTTGTTGGTCAAGTTCACATCGTTTCTCATTCCAAACGCTACGGGGGGGGG
>AWOL01S0037648.1:19873-30437 GCA_000715115.1 Nicotiana otophora | reverse complement strand
CCCCCTTTTCCTCTAAAGCCCCTCGCTCCACTTATTTTTGAACTTCTAATCAGACCTGGCTGAACTTTCCACGAGATAGATCAAAGGGTCATTCGTTAGCCATACTAGTCATATACAGGAAAACGAGGGATGGATTTCGACCATGCTTTTTTAGGTCTTAGACTAGATTTTGACTTATATGGTGCTTAGAATTAGCTCAACAAAAAAGTGCACTAAAAGTGGCGGATGGTATCATATTCTCTTATAGGAGAGGCACGCCTACTTTTAGCTAGTAGTTTCACTCTTGCTTTTGCCTTACTTTCTATTATATTAGTAAAGAGCGAATGAGGGACGTGTGCAGTAGTTTTCTTACTTTCTCTCGATCTCTTAAATGCCAATAATTTGAGAGATAAGAGGAAAGACCTCTCTCGAATTTGAAGATGGAACACAAATAATGACTCTCTTCGCCGGGATGTTAGCATGTTAGGCATCTTTATGGTTTTCTATATTCGGTGTAAGGCAGGCTGAAACTCTGCCCCAACCAAGTGAAACTAAGGGTTTGAAAGAGTTCACGATCTGATCTATGGGGTGTTAACCCTTGGAGGACGACTACGAATGTCCAGTAAAAGGGGCGATGGGGTCATTGTTCAAGCACAAATAGAATTATCTATGTAGATACCTAATGTTGCCCTCATATTTTCAAATATATATACCCTCAAAATAGTACGTATGAATCATCATTTAGTTTATAAGCATATACAAGTATTTTTCATAATTGTTTTTTCTTTCATAATTTTTAAAGGCTTTAAATCAATTTATTTCTGTATTTTTTATTATATAAATATCTAATAATTACCCTCCAAATTATTTTTATGATGATTTACTCTTCTAAACTTATCATTTATACCAATATATGATGTTTTAAATATTTTCAGGGCATTATTTATAATTACATTTGCAATTTTCATGGCTAAATTGCATATTTTGCAATAATAGCCCATATGCATGTATATTTACAATATTTATGCAGAAAATAAATTTTTATATTTTTATAATGTTAAATAATTATTTTTAATCATTTTCATGCATAAATGATATTTTTATTATTTATTTATTATGTTTTTATAAATTATTCATTTGTTACAATTGGCTATTTAACATCTAGCCCTAAATTCCTTCATATTTCGGACCTAACTACCCAAACGTAGCCCAATTACCCCTAGGCCAAGACCAATTAACCCAACCCCATAACCGGTCACGACCCTGTTAACCACCCGACCCAAAACCCTTTTTAAATCATGGTCGTTGATCTTTGAGATCAACGACCCACATTACATCCTCCCTTTTTAATTATACCCAAACTCCCTAACCCTAAATCATTCCACACCGCCCGCCGCCCTTGAATCCTCTCATCTCTCATCTCTCAAACCCTAGCCGTCTTTCCCCCAATTTTCTCTCCTAATCCTACCTGACATGGGATTACGTAGCTGTTTCTTGCCATATTCTACTTCCCCCTGGTACTGGAACCTTCTATATACCGCTTGCCTAAACATGGCAAGCGGATCTCATCAACTTTGAACCAAAGATGGTTCAATTCCTTGACCTTTTCCGTCTATGTTCATTCTTGTTCTTTTATGGTATGAATCTCTGTGTATTTATGTGATTCCTACTCACCCTAAAATTAGGGTTTAAGATTATTTTAAATCGAACCAAGTCAGGTTCAATTCTTTGATTTTAAAAGGTATTGCTGTCTATGTTCATCTTATTCTATGCAACATGTAATATTTACCTTTTATTTATTTTAGATTTCTGCCGATTTGTGTACTTTACCTAAAATTAGGGTTTTGAAATTTTCTCTTTTTCTTACTGATTTCGATTTCTTTCCTTTCTCGTGTTTGATTCATGATTTTTCTTATTTGGATGTTAATTTCTACTATTATATAAACCCCTCCCCATTCCCCTTTGAGAGGGACTTGAATCGTGAATGTTTACTAAAAAACTGAATTTATTGCTCGTTGTTCTCTAAATACTCTTGTTCTATATTTTGGTTCCTGGCCAGCTGAAAGCCATGGCCAGAAATTCTAGGTTCTTGCTACTGTGGACTTTGTTCTTTCTTGGTTTTCGCCTAACTGGTGAGTTGCTGAACTTTTATCACTTCATTCCTATTTACCTATCATTTGCATATGTTTTCGCTTCTAAAGATTGTAGTTTAATATGTTTTCTCGGCTATTCTTGTATGCAATCTTGATTGTTTTACTTTAATTTTTTGTCTCTCTAATCTTCACTTCATTATGTTGGTAATCTGAAAAATGCCTAAGCCTAATTCGAGTAATCAAGATTCTCTTAATTTCGTTTAGCCAATGTGTTACTGCTTGACATCTCTTTGGTGTTTAATCCTGCTTAAGATTGTCCATTCTGTTATTCGAATATGCTCTATATGCATAATTTAAACTTCCTTTAGATTAAATGGCCTATTAGGTGAGATTTGAATGCTTACACTTACTGTATGACGTGAGTGTATCTTCCCTTTCTGTTCTGAATCTCTATAATGGCAATCTTGCATAGGTAGTATGTTTTAATTCTGTGTCAAGATCCTGTTCTATCAATCATGACTAGTTCTCAGTTAATATACCCCTTAGCATGTTTTGGCTCACTTGGTCCACCAGTATGTTGTAATAATTTATGTTTTCCTACTATGTCTAAATGTTGTTCTACTACCTGATGTGAAGTTAATATGGCTATCTTTTGACACTAGCATCTGTACTTAACATAATTTGGACCTTTTCCCTGTTATGAGTCTGTGTACTCCAATCTTGTAAACCTGTTTGTTAATGTGTAACTACTTATGCGCTAGGTGTTGAACTTGTTCTTCTAAATCTTGCTAAAGGTGTTCTTAAAACCTAAAGCCTGTTTGATTATTTGCTTTATGCACCCAACTACTATTTTTGTACCCTTCAGTTCTGTCCCTCAGCTATTGTCCACTCTCCCTCATTATCATTTATGTTATTCTGAACTCCTCATTCCTAGCCAGCTGAAAGCCAAGACTATCAAGGATCTTGCCACTGACCTCCCTAGTGTGAACACTCCTCAGGGTTCCTTCGACACCCTTGTGATCTCTGACATACTAGGATTTGGTCCCTAATCTTTCCTCTGAACTGTCTCTGTTAACCTCCCTAGTGTGAGCACTGCCCTGGGTTCTTGAAGCCCTTGGAAACTCTGACACATTGGTTTTATATGCTCAACTCTGTTTTGTGCCCACTGGGTGAATCATTCAATTCCTGGCTGCATTATGTACATGAAGATGTAATTTTGGGCTGTTACGAACTATAAGAATGAAGGCCCTCCTGGCCAGGTGTATCTTTGTGTCTGGTGTAAGCTCCCTATAGCTATTCTACTTCGTAATTTATTCTATTCATTCTGGGTCTGTAATAATTCTTGTAATGACATTTTGGGGTATTAGTAAAAGTGGGAAAGGGGTTTTATCTTATACTTGCATTAAAATTGGTAGAAATCCTGCCTATAGGTTCGTTACTTAGCTAAAATGTGTTATTATGCTCAAACATGTTCAATTGACATGTGTTAGAAATCATGCCTATAGGTATTCTATTTTGCTCAAAATGTGTCACTTTTCAGTTATTATAGAAATCTTGCCTATAGGTATCCTATTATGCTCAAACATGATCTATTATTATATGTTAGCAATCTTGCCTATAGGTTCTTCATTTGGTTCAAATGTGTTCTATTTCTGCTTGCTAGAAACCATGCCTATAGGATATTGAATGATGCATGTCTCAATGTGCGCACAGGACTCTATTTACATGCGGCTTAATTTACGGATTTAGATGCCATGCCTATAGGATATAAAAATTAGTTTTAATTATAGAAATCATATCTTTCGAGTCTGAATCTATAACACCCCAAAATATTTTGAAGAACTTAAGTGTAAAGCCCGGTAAAATTTGCAAAGAAAATATTTTGAAGAACTTAGGTTCCATACCCTAGTTTTCAACTTCGAATTTGGGTAGAAGATGGTTGATTAGGAGTATGATTCATGGGTATGAGAGTATTATTTATACATGCATGTACCAAGAAGAATTGTGGGAGGATTGTTGAACTTAAATAAGTAAGGACTAGGTTGTGGAGTGAAGGAAATCTTGTAGAAGAATCTTGTGGTTACATTTGCACACCTAATGTTTGATAAAATGCTCAAATGAGCTGAGACCATGAATATCTTCCTAATTATGGTTCAATTTTGTTATGTCTCAAATAGATAGGGATTGCTAGAATGTCTGGAACGTTGTACTAATTTAAGGAAAGCTCAATTGAGGTATGTTGGCTAAACTTTTTCTCTTGGAATTGAATTCCATAATATTTGCGTGAGTTTCTAAGTATGGGCTACGTATTAAAATGTGGTGGCTTGAATTGTATTTTAAATAAAAGCTAGTATGCCAAATTGTGTGAGGAAATCTCAATATTCTTAAGACTCTTAATTGCTCATATGTGTACCTAAAGTCTTGATTGGGAACGTCTTATTGTTGATAGCTATAAAGATGGTTGGAAGTGAAATCAGTGAATTGGGGATATAAAGTGTGGTCAACGTGCCAATAGTGAAAGGTATACTTGTGGCCAATGGTGATGATGTAATGAAATAATGTGAGAGATATTATGAAATGAGCTTTGACTCAACTATTCCAAAATTGACTTCAACAATGTAATTGGCTAAAAGTTTATGAACTCAAGTGATGCCCATATGTGGTTGTTTTAGCTAATGCTATGCTTTGTAAGAAAGTTTCAATGTGCTTTGCATTCTTACATATTCATGAGTGAACATTGTGTAGGATTTTAATTTGTACTTCGATTGCCAATCATTTTACTCCATTTATTGGAAAGAAATCGATTATGTTTAAAGCTTTCATTACTAATGAACTTAAAGTTGTGATTTTCGGAATATTCTACTTGTTGATAATTATGATGATGATCTATGAAAGGGAAGAAATGAAAGTGTGGAATATAAAATACGTCCATTTCTCCATGAATAAAGAATCATATGTATGGCCAAGAGAGCCAATGAAATAATAATGTTGTAAGTGGTTGAATGTACGGATTAGGTGATATGTGATGTGAAAGGTTATGAGATGTACATATTTGTACTTTTGCTTCCAATGTTTTATGAAACCCTATGGACGATCTTTGAAACGCATAGGTATATCGTGTTATGAAACCCTGTGGACGGTCTATGAAACATATAGGCATATTATGTTATGAAATCCTGTGGACGGTCTATGAAACGCATAGGTACATTGTGTTATGAAATCCTGTGGACGGTCTATGAACGCATAGGTACATTATGATATGCAATCCTATCTATGAAGCGCATAGGTACATTGTGTTATGAAATCCTGTGGACATTCTATGAACGCATAGGTACTTTGTGATATGAAATCCTGTGGACGGTCTATGAACGCATAGGTACATTGTGATATGAAATCCTGCGGACGGTCTATGAACGCATAGGTACATTGTGTTATGAAATCCATTGTGATATGAAATCCTGTGGACGGTCTATGAATGCATAAGTACATTGTGTTATGAAATCCACTGTGATATGAAATCCTGTGGAAGGTCTATGAAACACATAGGTGCATTGTGTATAAGAAGTATAGATGTACGGTATGAATAAATACTATGGACGGTCTATGAAATGCATAAGTATATAATATGATATGTGAACACTAAGGAAAGTCTAATGAGATACATTATTAATGCAGACATTAGGTGCCCCTTTTGTTTTCCTTGTTTGTACAGGTTGTTTCAGTTACATTATATTATGTGTTCCACGTATAGATCATATGGGCATTCTATTTTGAAAAAGGATTTCTAGCTATACATACTAGTGCTATTCGACAGTACTAACGTCCCTTTTTGCTGGGGGCACTACATCTTTAATGGATGCAGGTGGTTCTACGACATGTGGCATTGATCAGTGATAGCAGTACACTCATTTCAGCCGATTTGGTGAGCCCCACATCATTTCGGGGTTGCGTATCTTTTGTTTCTCATGTACTCTGTGGTTGAGGTATAGCCGGGGCCTTGTTTCCGGCATTTCTATATTACTGTACTTAGAGGCTCCGTAGACAGGTTGTGGGTGGTATTTGATGTTGGGAATTGGATTAGAACTGTTGGTGTTTGGCAACATGTTTTTCATTAAATCTATAAACTCGTACTATTTTGGAAATATTGAATGATGTTGTTAATGGGAATGAAATACAAGCGGTTAATGAAATATAACAGGCTTGCTCAAATGGGTTCACTCGATTGAGAGCCGGTCGCGCTCCTTGGTTTTGGGGCGTGACAAACTTAGTATCAGAGCCTAAGGTTTTAAAGTGTCCTAGGATGTCTCGGAGCCGTGTATAGTAGAGTCCTTATTATCGGTGTGTTGTCGACCACATCTATAATTAGGATGCTACATGGGCATATAGGAATAATACCCTTATTTCATGTCCTTCATCGTGTGATAGAGCTGATTGTAAGATTGTTCCTCCGTTAACTGGTGCCTTACTCTAACTTTCAGTATATGGCGCCTAAAAAGAATGCAAGAACTGGCCAAAGGTCCAATGTCACCCCATGAGTGGCAGTTGATCATATAATTGATGATGCGGGTGAGCATCCAAGGAGTGAGGATATTCCTCCAGTTACTACACTGCCTGATTCTACTACAACTGATCAGACTGCACCTGTCCCTACACCTACTGAAGGTGTAACAGTTCCTCTAATTGGTATTCCAGTTCCATCTCCAACTCCAGCTCCGGCTTTCGATTCTAGTGTTTCTGATGATGATGTTAGGGAAGCCATACAAATGTTGGCACAAATATTGGCTTCCCAGACCCAGAGGTCAAATGTTGCACCCACTTCTTCCAGTCAGCTAAGGGATTCTATTAGTTCCAGGGTGAACGGGTTTCTCCAGTTGGATACTCCAGTGTTCACGGGTACTAACCCAAAGGAAGATCCCCAGGATTTCATTGATGAGATGCACAAAACTCTCAGAGTTATGAGTGCTACTCAAACAGAGGCAGTGGAATTGGCCTCCCACCGCCTGAAAAAGGTGGCGTATTCTTGGTTTGAACTATGGGAGGAGTCTCGTGAAGAAGGGATCCCTCCGGCAAGGTGGAGTGAGTTTAGCGATGCTTTCATTGACCACTTCTTGCCTGCTGAAACTAAGGCAGCCTGTGCTGTTGAGTTTGAGGTCCCGAGGCAAGGTAGCCCGAGTGTATGGGAGTACCATATGAAATTCGCACACCTGTCTAAGTATGTTATTTACATGTTGCCTACTATGGAGGCTAGAGTGTGCCGATTTGTGCAAGGACTTAGTCCCTTGGTAATTAATGAGGCCGCTACGGCTGCCTTGAATTCTGAGATGAATTATGGAAAAATGGTGGCGTTTCCTCAAGCTACAGAGGATCGAAAGTTAAAAATAAAGAGAGAGCTAGATAATAACAAAAAGACCCGATCCACGGGCAATCTTAGTGGCTCATACAGTATGGGTAATAATGGAAATGCAATACATAGGAGAGTGTCATCCATACACGCGCAGTCAATTGCTCAGTCTTCAGCTAGAGCACTACCATCAGGGCCTGATCAGCAGTGGTGGGGCCATAGTAACCAAGGCAACCATGGGTCTAATCTGCAGGTCCAGTCGAATAGGGATTCTCAGCTTCAGCAAAGGCCCCCATGTCCTAAGTGTGGAAGGCGTCATTTGGAGGTGTGCCGACGTGGCACGGATGAATGTTTTTGGTGCGGAGTCAAGGGCCACTAGCTAAGGCACTGCCCCAACAGTCAAGGGACAACCAGTAAGTCCCTCAACCCCAATATTAGGATATCCTAGCTATGTGGTTTCACTCGTGAATATTTCAGATTCTAACACATATCATGAGCATGTTGAATTGAAAGACAGATTCGTCGTATCTCTAGTCCTCTCATGTAGGATCAACTATTGTGAAGGGTTAAGCTGTCAGAATGATAATAATATCACAAGTGCTCAACTTATTTTTCATCCTTGTAGTCTTGTGGCAGAGATTCTTTTTTATTAATGCCTACTAGGCAACTCTATGCCTCATGTGTCAAATCAATGATGTCATCACAATGATTAACCATGTCAGCATAATTGGTAGTAACCTTCATGTTTCTTAGGATATAACCTCCTAAAATATCATGCTCAGTACCTTGATGGATTTTTGAATACTTTTAGCCAATCTCGAACCTCGTTGTTCATATTTATAGAAACCAGTAAGGGTTGAAAGTTCAACCATGTCAAAGAAGAAACATTATCTCGTGATCAAATATATGGGTTAGGAAGTTTTATAGTATTATTCAAGATAGCACATCTTAAAGTAATTGTTGGAGGTTGCCAAAGGTTTACTTTGGGTGTTTGAAATGGAAATTTAGATTTGAAGAAAGTGAACGGGTTATTCTCAATATGTCTTCCATGAGGATGTTATGTTAATTTTTAATAGAGGTAATGTATTTGTAGTCACACTAACCCTTATGAAGACTTGAAGAAAATAGGCCAAACTATGAGAATGATATTTCCCTATTATTGACCTCCGTTTACCCGGTGTTTCATGTGTCTATGTGTAAGAATGTGGAGTTAATGGATAATTGGATTATGAGGAGCGACTATTTTCTATCCTTGTTAGATAAGTCGGGAAGTTAAGATTTCCTCCGTCAAGTGCTATGGCGAAACCAACAGGTTGAAGAGGCTACTTGGGAAACTAAGGAGGAAATAAATAAAAGTATCCTTACTTGTTTGAATAGATATGTATTTACAAAGTTGTGATCTATAAGAATTGCATTCTATGAATTATGTATGATTTGTACATTTGATGTTAAGGGTGTTCTGTTCTGGTAATATAATTGCTTGTGAGGCCACAATTGGTGTTATTTTGTATTATGTTACGTCGTTGGTACGTATATGTTGTTAGGACGTGTTTATGGGGCTCTCTGACAGGTGGATAGGCCTAGTTACAAGGGAAACTCTGGCGAAATATTTGGAAATTTTGGGAGTTAGTCAAATCTGGGGCTGCTCGAATGTGGTATAAAACAAACTGAGTTGCATAAGATGTTAATAACAGGTTTTGACCCTCATTCGAGGACAAATGAGCCTAAGCGGGGGAGAATGTAACACTCCGAAAGTGTAAAGCCAGGTAAAATTTGCAAAGAAAATAATGTTTCTTGGTGCCGGACTAGGCTTACGTGTATGAGGATTATAGCAATTCTTCAAGCTCTCCGTGGCTCGGACCTTTTGTGTTGAACAATCCACGGGAAAGTAAAGGAAATGTTTTGGCAGAAAAGTCCATTTTTGCGGTCCATTATGCGACCGCAGAATCACTCTGCGGATCGCATAATGGCCACAGAGTGAGGCAGTTAATTGGGTCAGTTGGAAGCAATTATGCGGTCGACTATGCGACTGCATAACTGTTATGCGGTGTACTATGTGACCGCATAACTGTTATGCGGTGTACTATGCGACCGCATAGTGACCGCAGACTCAGGCAGATTTTTGGTCATTTTGGACACCAATTATGCGACCGATATGCGGTCGCATATGCGACCGCAGAACCTATTCCGGAGCTTCATTTTTGGGTTTTTAAAACCCGACCCTCCTTCGTTAAATACACGCAAAGGGTCATTTTTGAGCAAATATTCTGATGTTTTAGAGAGAAGGGAGAGTGTTTTAGAGAGAGAGAAAACCCTAGGCTAATTATTCATCATGTCTTGCTCAAATCTTGGAAGATTAACAAGGAAGACCCACAAGTTCATCATCTAAGAGGTAAGGTTCCATACCCTAGTTTTCAATTTCGAATTTCGGTAGAAGATGGTTGATTAGGAGTATGATTCATGGGTATGATNGTTACAAGGGAAACTCTGGCGAAATATTTGGAAATTTTGGGAGTTAGTCAAATCTGGGGCTGCTCGAATGTGGTATAAAACAAACTGAGTTGCATAAGATGTTAATAACAGGTTTTGACCCTCATTCGAGGACAAATGAGCCTAAGCGGGGGAGAATGTAACACTCCGAAAGTGTAAAGCCAGGTAAAATTTGCAAAGAAAATAATGTTTCTTGGTGCCGGACTAGGCTTACGTGTATGAGGATTATAGCAATTCTTCAAGCTCTCCGTGGCTCGGACCTTTTGTGTTGAACAATCCACGGGAAAGTAAAGGAAATGTTTTGGCAGAAAAGTCCATTTTTGCGGTCCATTATGCGACCGCAGAATCACTCTGCGGATCGCATAATGGCCACAGAGTGAGGCAGTTAATTGGGTCAGTTGGAAGCAATTATGCGGTCGACTATGCGACTGCATAACTGTTATGCGGTGTACTATGTGACCGCATAACTGTTATGCGGTGTACTATGCGACCGCATAGTGACCGCAGACTCAGGCAGATTTTTGGTCATTTTGGACACCAATTATGCGACCGATATGCGGTCGCATATGCGACCGCAGAACCTATTCCGGAGCTTCATTTTTGGGTTTTTAAAACCCGACCCTCCTTCGTTAAATACACGCAAAGGGTCATTTTTGAGCAA
>AWOL01S0037648.1:0-19179 GCA_000715115.1 Nicotiana otophora | reverse complement strand
AGTATTATTTATACATGCATGTACCAATAAGAATTGTGGGAGGATTGTTGAACTTAAATAAGTAAGGATTGGATTGTGGAGTGAAGGAAATCTTGTAGAAGAACCTTGTGGTTAAATTTGCACACCTAGTGTTTGATAAAATGCTCAAATGAGCTGAGACCATGAATATCTTCCTAATTATGGTTCAATTTTGTTATGTCTCAAATAGATTGGGATTGCTAGAATCTCTGGAATGTTGTAGTAATTTAAGGAAAGATCAATTGAGGTATGTTGGCTAAACTTTCTCTCTTGGAATTGAATTCCATAATGTTTCCATGAGTTTCAAAGTATGGGCTACGTATAAAAATGTGGTGGCTTGAATCGTATTTTAAATGCAAGCTAGTATGCCAAATTGTGTGAGGAAATCTCAATATTCTTAAGACCCTTAATTGATCATATGTGTACCTAAAGTCTTGATTGGGAATGTCTTATTGCTGATAGCTATAAAAATGGTTGGAAGTGAAATTAGTGAATTGGGGATATAAAGTGTGGTCAACGTGCCAATAGTGAAAGGTATACTTGTGGCCAATGGTGCCGATGTAATGAAATAATGTGAGAAAGATTATGAAATGAGCTTTGACTCAACTATTCCAAAATTGACTTCGACAATATAATCGGCTAAATGTTTATGAAGTCAAGTGATGCCCATGTGTGGTTGTTTTAGCTAATGCTATGCTTTGTAAGAAATGTTCAATATGCTTTGCATTCTTACATATGCGTGAGTGGAAATTGTGTATGATTTTAATTTGTGCTTCGATTGCCAATTATTTTACTCCATTTATTGGAAAGAAATCGATTATTTTTAAAGCCTTCCTTACTAATGAACTTAAAGTTGTGATTTCCGGAATATTCTACTTGTTGATAATTATGATGATGATCTATGAAAGGGAAAAAATAAAAGTGTGGAATATAAAATACGGCTGTTGCACCATGAATAAAGAATCATATGTATGGCCAATAGAGCCAATAAAATAATAATGTTGTACGTGGTTGAAAGAACGGATTAGGTGACATGTGATGTGAAAGGTTATGAGATGTACGTATTGGTACTTTTGTTTCCAATGTGTGATAAAACCGTATGGACGGTCTTTGAAGCACATAGGTATATTGTGTTATGAAACCCTATGGACGGTCTATGAAACGCATAGGTATATTATGTTATGAAATCATGTGGACAGTCTATGAACGCATAGGTACATTATGATATGAAATCTTGTAGACGGTCTATGAAACGCATAGGTACATTATGTTATGAAATCGTGTGGACGGTCTATGAAACGCATAGGTACATTATGTTATGAAATCGTGTGGACGGTCTATGAACGCATAGGTACATTATGATTTGAAATCATGTGGACGATCTATGAAACGCATAGGTACATTTTGTTATGCAATCCTCTCGATGGTCTATGAACGCATAGGTACATTTTGTTATGCAATCCTCTCGATGGTCTATGAACGCATAGGTACATTGTGATATGAAATCCTATGGACGGTCTATTAACGCATAGGTACATTGTGATATGAAATCCTGTGGACGGTCTATAAACGCATAAGTACATTGTGTTATGAAATCCATTGTGATATGAAATCCTGTGGACGGTCTATAAACGCATAAGTACATTGTGTTATGAAATCCATTGTGATATGAAATCCTATGGACGGTCTATGAACGTATAGGTACATTGTGTTATGAAATCCATTGTGATATAAAATCCTGTGGACGGTCTATGAAACACATAGGTGCATTGTGTATAAGAGGTATAGATGCACGGTATGAATAAACACTATGGACGGTCTATGAAACGCATAAGCGTATAGTATGATATGTGAACACTAAGGACGGTCTAATGAGACACATTATTAAGGCAGACATTAGGTGCCCCTTTTGTTGTCCTTGTTTGTACAGGTTGTTTCAATTACATTATATTATGTGTTCCACGTATAGATCATATGGGCATTCTATTTTGAAAGAGGATTTCTAGCTATACATACTAGTGCTATCCGACAGTACTAACTTCCCTTTTGCTGGGGGTGCTGTATCTTTAATGGATGCAGGTGGTTCTACGACATGTGGCATTGATCAGTGATAGCAGTACACTCCTTTCAGCCAATTTGGTGAGCCCCAGTTCATTTTGGGGTCGTGTATCTTTTGTTTCTCATGTACTTTGTGGTTGAGGTATAGCCAGGGCCTTGTTGCCGGCATTTTCATATTACTCTTCAGTTGTACTTAGAGGCTCCGTAGATAGGTTGTGGGTGGTAATTGATGTTGGGAACTGAATTAGAACTGTTGGTGTTTGGCAACATGTTTTTCATTAAATCTATAAACTCGTACTATTTTGGAAATATTGAATGATGCTGTTAATGGGAATGGAATGGAAGCTGTTAATGAAATATAATAGGCTTGCTCAATCGGGTTCACTCGGTTGAGCGCCGGTTGCGCTCCTCGATTTTGGGGCATGCAAATATCAGTCTTAATTACCGCCTTGCTCGTTTCTTCAACACTTTGCTAATCATCATTATTAGATACCATGCCTATAGGACTCGATTAAGCAGTTCTGAACATATTCTTCTGATTATCTTTGTTAGTTACTGCGCGAATCACCTAGAAACCATGCCTATAGGTTTAATCTCTTATGCTTATAATAAGTAGGCAACTATATAGGCTTTAGAAATTGGATTAAAAGAAAGGATTTTACACATGAAGTTGCCCGCTTATAAAATCCAGAATCACATAGAGATCCTTCCTATAGGGTTCTGCGACCTTAACTTATTAAAATATGCAACTGTCAATGTTAGTTAGTTAGCGTGCGTTTGTTGCCTAAGTGCGGAGGCCAACTTGAGCCCTTGTTTTCCTATATATGAAAGTCCTAAATGTTTTGCTTGTCGCCTAGTATTTTATCTTTTGAGCAACCTAATTTAAAGTTTAGAACCACCCTGAAATAGAGGTCCAATTCTAGTCGCATAGAGTGCGACTAGAATTGACTAGTGCGCTTTAGGTAAACAACTTAAAGATAGTAATCAGATAGCAGGAGATGATAGTCTGTGCCCGCTAAATAATATAACTAACACCCCACCTCAAGGGAGTTACGAAGTATTATTTATGTTGCACGGGATGATCCTTTAGGGTAAAAAGCTTAGGACCCCCCCTCCCCCTTTGTTTAAAAGTCAATCATTTTTATTTGCCCAATTTTTGTCTCTTCTCCTTGTTTAGTCTAATTCATATAATTTGAGTTCGTCCAGGACACACCATTGTGGACCTCGAGGAGTGCATAACGCCTTCTCCTCAAGGTAATTTGAGCCCTTACCCGATCTTTGGTGACGTGACTAGTTAATCCAGCGTTATCTGCAAATAGGTGACCTAACGCACCTTAAAAATTGTTTGGTGGAGACTCTTCTCTCTTAACCCCTTCCTTTAAAAGAGTTGTCACATGTCGAAGACCGATTTCGCGAGAAAGAAATGGGCGCAACAGCATGGCGACTCTGCTGGGAATATATTTTAGGCTCTTCCCATTGCGAACTTGGTCTATATGAATTAGTCTCTTCCGATAAGCGTGTCTTTATTATTTTTCTATTACTTGAATATCTCGCTCCCATTTTTCCCTTTTATTGCTACATGCACACCCTCTTCCCTATTTTCACTTTATATGAACTCATATGCAACTCGTCGCTTAATTTGGTTACAATGTACATTTACCCTTTATTTCCTAATCATGTTCACTGGATCCTAACTTTTAAAATTTGCTATATCATGTCTCCCCCAATCCTTACCCCTTTATTTGCTTTATTACAATTCTTTCACATTACACGAACTAACTTCTTCCCTGTTTTTCTTTCTTTTATGTCTTTACGTTTATTTAATACTGCATTTACTGCTTTCATCATGCAAAATACTTGACAACGTGTTGTTTTATCTTTGCACAAAGCATGCTCCGGATCATATTCCACTTGTGCATACTTAATACCATAGAGGCAGTTGATGAGTGTCCGTGCTCTTCCTAAAATCATCCTTTTAAATTTGGAAAGGCTTATTTGCTGTAAAACTAGTCGATTAGCGGTGCAATCGACGGTTCCGTGCCTTTCCCTCTCAATTTGGCCACATGAGGGTATCAGTCTAGACTCTTCTACAAACCCCCATTCTGATATTAACTGTGCATACATCATGTCTAAACCTAGTATGGGTTAGAACGCTATCCGCGTGATAACCCTCTAAGGCAAACCTTATCCAAAGCCCATCGGGATTTCCATAATCCCAACGGGCACATTCATGATATGTGCATTATTTGGAGAAAACATGACGATATACTAATCATTAATGCGTAAATAGTTGAATCTGGAGGGGGAAAGGGCTAACTTTATCTGTTTTGCAGAAATGAGGCATGAAGTCCCCAGGTTCGGCATGGTTCAAAGTATCCCACCTTTGTTGCTAGACTGGTGGGAAAATCTCTCGCCAAACGATAAAAACTATGTGAAAAGAGTTCTAGGGAATTTACCTTCTTTGCTAGACATTCAGCCAAATAATGTACTGATTGAGGCCGCTGCTATGTTCTGGGATGAGAAGAGGGCTGTTTTCCATTTCGGTGACATAGAAATGACTCCCCTTCTAGAGGAAATAGGAGGCTTTGCTGGGCTTCCCTGGGACAGCCCTGGTCTGTTGGTACCAGAAAATCCCACTTCTTGAGGTTTTATTGCAAATGATGGGTTTTAGAAGGAATGATGAGTTAGTCTGCCTGAAGAAGTCTTACATACCATTCGAATTCCTTTACGAGCATTATGGGCACAGCAAGTCCTATCGTCTTTATCATGATGAATTTGCTATCACCTCTCTCGGTTGGACTCATCGCCGGGTTTTTGAGTTCATTGTCTATTTTCTGGTTATGATGGTATTCCAAATACTAGGAGACACTCGCTTAGCTATAGTTACTAAGACCCTAATGGAAGGAATTGAGGGACAGACTTACACTATTGTCCCAATGATCGTAGCGGAGATATACCGAGCCTTGAACCATTGTAAGAAAGGATATAGGAATTTTGAGGGTTGCAATCTATTACTGCAAATATGGCTGTTGGAACATCTTCAAAGGGGACAATACCGTCAAGAATTTCCGCGGCGACCATGGAATGACCACATAGCTTTTCACCATCCGAAAAGAATGACCTTTATCCCGAATAGGTTTGCACAGCCAGGAAACAATGTGGGCTGGATACACTTCTTTAGCAATTTGACTGACGAAAAGGTCCATTGGATGTTCGAGGGGTTTCCTACTAGCGAATTCATCATCAGGTCAAGAGATATTCCTCATCTTGTGATAATTGGAATAAGGGGTATCTATCCTTATGCTCCTATCAGAGTCATGAGGCAAGCTAGGAGAAAATAGGTTATACCACGAGTTTCCAAAATGGTTCATTACAAAGCAGATTTCTGAGGGAATGTCATTCCATTCAAGTTCGAGGCACAACACATGTGGAATCAAAAGATTATTGTGGAGAAAGATAACATCGAGCCAGACAGGTATCATGCCGGCCATATGTACTTCTACACATCATGGTTGGTCGATGACATAGTAGGAGAGGTCAAGCTAGGGGTTGATGTGAGGAATAGGGTCTTAGACGACTATGCTGAAGCGCAAGTAAAATACAGGAGGTTGCGCAATAGGGTCTTTGAATCTGAGGCCAGGCATTTGGAGCAACATAAAGTGGACATGGAAGCAATCAATGAATGGAGGGGAGTCACTACTAAATCAACAGAAAGGTTGGAGTATTTGGAGCAGGGTTTGATGGAACTTGAGGGAAAGATGAGGAAAAGGGTCTTGGATTATCAGAACGCAGAGGGAAATGAAGGAGGACATCTAGCAAGGGCGTATCTGTTATTGGACATGCGCGACCTGGGGAATCTGATTGACGAGGCTAAGAAAGCCAATCTTGGAGAAGTTCCTCGGGGACCAAGTAGATTAGGGGTGATTCGTTTTAGAATTTTATTGTAGTAAAGCAAATGCCACAAGTGACTCTTTATAATTATTGTCGTTTTAGTAGAGATTTGGTCTATTTATCATATTAATGAAAAGATGCAGTTATCGGTATTGAGTTTTCTCCAAAGCTATATGTCTCTAGGCCTACCTCGGGCACGATGAGGTCCCCAAATTAGGACGCGAATTCCGCAATACATGTTTAAATATCGTAAATATCCTTTTAATACTCTTTACTAACTTGTTTACCTTTTGTTTTTCTTCTTTTCTTTGTTTATTCACATCTCCTAAGGTTGGTTTGTGCATACTGGCATAATCGGCATATCATACCAGATCTAGAGGTCCGCCACCTCCTCCTCCTACAAGCGATCCTTAGAATAAAGGAAAGGCTAAGATGGATGATCTGTGCGGTATCAGGAAAAATAACTCAACATATGCAGAGAATGTTGAAACTTCGGATGGTCGGGGTACTCCGGCACAGAACGACTTGGTTTTGTGATTTGAGAAAAAGATACTGGAGTTACAAGGGGAACTTGAGCAGGTCCATAACCTGGAAAACCTTTCCCTTACCCTAAATGTTTCCGACATCAACCAATAAAACGCCCAAAACTTAACACCTCCTCAAAACACACAAAACCAGCAACCGCAAAATCCTCCCGCACCTCATCAATACGCCACGCCTCCCCAAAATCCTAATCCCCCACCAACACCAACTCCTCCATAGCATCATTATCATCTGACCCAGTACCCACAAACTACCATATACCACACTCCTTAGAATGCACCACAGCCTACTCCTGACCCGCAAAACTCAATCAATGACCACCATTACGCCCAGATTCCCGGAGTCCACCAAAGCAATCCCATATATGTGGAAACCTTACCCCACACCCCACAACAAACCCTATACATACTCGAATCCGCTGAGAAGGACGTTCTCATCAAGACCATGGCAGAGGAACTCAAGAGACTTGCCGGCAGGGTTCAAAATACCGAAGTGGGCAAAGGCGTTGAGGGTAGAACTGCCAAAGGGTTATAAACCTCCTAAGTTCGAAATGTTCGACGGAATAGGTGATCCGCAGGTGCACTTGAGAACATATTGTGACAAGCTTGTAGGAGTTGGCAGGGATGAAAGAATCTGCATGAAGCTATTCATAAGAAGCTTCACTGGAGATGCCCTATCTTGGTACATCAGTCACAACCCAAAGAAATGGGTTAATTGTCTAAGCACGACATCAAATTTCAGGGATCGGTTCAGGTTTAACATAGAAAACGCACCAGACGTTTTGTACATCCAAAATTTCAAGAAAAAGCCAACGGAAACTTTCCGCGAGTATGCTACTCGGTGAAGGTCTGAAGCTGCAAAAGTAGGGCCAGCGTTGGAAGAAGAACAGATGAATAAGTTCTTCGTCAGAGCTCAGGATCCGCAAAACTACGAAAGATTGATGGTTATTGAAAATCATAAATTTTCTGATATCATCAAGTTGGGAGAGAGAATAAAAGAAGGGATCAAAAGCGAAATGGTGACAAATTTTGAAGCACTCCAAGCTACAAATAAGGCCCTGCAGGCAGGAGGTATCTCCAAGAAGAAAGAAGTAGGTGCAGTAATGGTAGACCAAGGTCCGAAGTCTGCTCTCACATACCAAACACCTCTACCCATGTATCAGCCTTCACCTCCCAGATACTGACAACCTTCCACCACTTACCATACCTATAACACCTAACCCACATACTACCACTCACTACCAGCACGCCAAAACTACCAAAAATCTAGACCAAATTTCAACCGCAGACCACCCAGACAATATACCCCAATTGCTGAACCTATAGACCAACTATATGAGAGACTGAAGATTACCAGTTATATCACTCCCATTCCCGCTGTCGCCATGGAAAATTCATCTCAATGGGTCAATCCAAATAAGACATGTGCCTATCACTCAGGCATGAAAGGTCATACTATTGATGAGTGTCATACTTTGAAGGATAAGATTCAGACATTAATCGACACCAAAGTCATACAGGAAAAGAAGGTTGCGCTCAATGTCCTTAATAATCATGTCCCGGATCACAGGGGTGGAAGGGTAGACATGATAGAGACCGATGAAGAATGGGACTCAGAGGAGTCAATTGGACTCATTTGAGAAAGGGGATAATCCTGAAACATCTCCAGTCACTCTCACACCTATTATGGTACAAACTCATGCACTAATTGAAGTTGAGAAGCAACAAGGAAAGGAAAGGGGAAAATGGAAGAAACTGGTGCAGCACAAGGTATGACAAAAACTGGTAGGATTTACATGCCCGAGCATTTGGGGGGAACAAGTAAAGAAGCCTCTTCCGGCAGCCCATCATTGAAATCGGCTCGGATGATCTTTGGAGAAAGGCGCAAGCAAAGGAGTATTCTGTGGTTGATCATTTGAACAAAACCCCTGCTCAGATATCCATTCTATCACTACTGACGAATTCTGAGGCACATAGGAATGCGTTGATGAAAGTGTTGAATGAGGCTTGTTCACCCAACAACATTACCAATGGAGAGATGGCCAATATGATAGGACAAGTATTGGAAAGCCACTACATCACTTTTCATGAAGACGAGCTACAACCAGAAGGACTAGGTCACAAGAGGGCACTGCATATCACAGTGCAGTTTGAGGTTAAGTTCATTGCCAGAGTCCTGATAGATGGGGGTTCGAGTCTTAACATATGTCCACTAACTAATCTTAAAAGATTGGGTAAAGGCATGCACGAGATACAAGCTGGAAATATGAATATGAAAGCATTTGATGGGTCTCAAAGGACCACAATTGGGGAAACCAACCTCAGCCTACAGATGGGCCCAACCTGGTTTGATGTTGAATTTCAAGAGTTGGACATATCTGTGACCTACAACCTATTGTTAGGACGACCTTGGATACATGCCACGGGGACCGTAGCTTCTACTCTACATCAGGTCGTGAAGTTTCAGTGGGAGCATCAGGAAGTGATCATCCATGGGGACGAAGGTAATCCCATTTACACCAGTCAAATTGTTTCGGTCATCGAGAATAGAAGGAAGTTGGGTGGAGAAGTATACCATCGCATCGAACGCGTCAACGCAATTGAAAATGACAAATGGTGGAGCAGTAAGATAGAAGGAATATTGGCATGGACAGGGTATGAGCCTAGCAAAGGTCTCGGTAAGAATCTCTAGGGGATCACCAAACTAATACAGCTAAAGCGTCACGGCACAACATTTGGGCTTGGGTATGGATACACCTGGCACGAGTATCAGAATTGGTCGCCACCATGGCGTGGTCCTTATTACCCTCTAGAGCAACCAGTACCACATTTGAGCCACTCATTTCACCAAGCTGACATTATGTGGGAGTCCGAAGAAGATGATGTTCTAGACGGTATAAGGAATCTGTTTCTGAATGATGAAGACATGGATTGCAGTGCGATTGTTGAGGAGGAGGAGGTGGAAGGCCTCATTATTCAGATCGTGGAGAAGAGAGTTGTTCTCAAGAACTGGACTGTTGTACCATCAAGGGCCCATCGAGTTCCCGGGTAGCCTGAAAATTAGCATCATTTATTTTAAAAGCAATTTTTATGAGCATTTAAGACATTTTCAATACTTTGGTTTAAGCATGTTTTGTTTTGCAATAATTGCTCGGGTCATCGAGCCATACCTGTTTGATGTTTCCAAGATTTATCTAAATGCATTGTTGTTTTTAGTATTTATTATTATTCTTTACATTTTTTCTCTACAGTATTATTATTACCTATCCCGATGAACTTACGACTGTGACATGTAATGAGACAACGCAACATAAGGATAATGATTCATAGGATATGGAAGATGATATAATGCCCGATGAAATTGTCGGAGAAGTGGAAAACTTTGAAAACAAGCCTATGTCCAATTTGAATGAGACTGAAATAGTTAATCTAGGAGACTCCAAAACCGTCAAGGAAACACGTGTAAGCATTCACCTGTCACCATCAGAGAAAGAAGAATACACTCGTTTCCTGAAGGAATATAAGGATATCTTTGCATGGTCCTATGATGATATGACCGGTTTGAGCACGTCCATAGTAGCTCATAAACTACCTACCAACCCAATGTGTCTGCCAGTAAAGCAAAAACTCAGAAAGTTCAAGCCAGATATAAGATTGAAAATCAAAGAAGAAGTATCGACGAAGATCAAAGCTAAGGTTCTTAGAGTGGTTGAATATCCAACTTGGTTGGCTAACATCATGCCAGTTACGAAGAAGGATGGGAAAGTCAGAGTATGCATCGATTATCGGGACCTAAACAAAGCAATTCCCAAAGATGATTGCCCGTTACCCAATATACATATATTGATCGACAACTCCAACCCTTTGTGGATTGCGCCGTGGGATATCATCAGATCTGGATGGATGAAGAGGATGCCGAAAAGACAACTTTTATCACACCATGGGGGGTGTAATGCTATAAAATGATGCAGTTTGGTTTGAAGAATGCTGGGGCCACTTATATAAGTGTCATGACAATTGTTTTCCACGACATGATACACAAGGAGATAGAGGTATATGTGGATGACGTCATCATCAAATCCAAGAAAATTACAAATCACATAGCAGACTTGAGGAAATTCTTTGATCGGCTTCAGAGGTACAATTTGAAATTGAATCCCGCAAAATGTGCCTTCGGAGTCCCCACAGGAAAATTATTATGATTCATCGTCAGCCGCTGAGGAATTGAGCTAGACCCATCAAAGGTCAAGGCTATCCAGGATTTGCCACCTCCAAAGAACAAGAAAGACGTGATGAGCTTCTTGGGACGTCTAAATTACATCAGCCACTTCATAGCACAATCAACCGTATTCTGTGAGCCGATTTTCAAAACGTTAAAGAAGGATGCCGCAACCTATTGAACTAAAGACTGCTAGAACATTTTTGACATAATCAAAGAATATTTGTCCACACTGCCAGTCTTGGTCCTGCCAGAACCTGGTAGACCACTGCTACTCTATCTCTCGGTATTATATGGGGCTTTCGGTTGTGTCTTGGGAAAACACGACGAGACGGGAAGGAAAGAACATGCCATATACTATCTGAGTAAGAAGTTCACACCCTACGAAACACGGTATTCTTTGTTAGAAAGCACCTGTTGTGCTTTGACCTGGATAGCCTAGAAAATGAGGCACTACTTCTGTGCCTATACCACATATCTCATATCAAGGATGGATCCTCTGAAGTACATCTTCCACAAACCTATGCCTACAGGGAAGCTGGCAAAATGGCATATATTGTTCAGTAAATTTGACATCGTCTATGTGACTCAGATGGCGGTTAAGGGACAAGCATTAGTGGATCATCTTGTGGAAAATCCTGTAGGAGGAGAATACAAACCACTAAAAATGTATTTTCGTGATGAAGAAGTATCATTCGTAGGAGAAGATATCGCCGAAGCCTACGACGGGTGGAGAATGTTTTTTGATGGAGCCTCAAACTTCAAAGGAGTGGATATTGGAGTCGTTTTGGTGTTAGAAACATGTCAACATTATCCGGTATTTGCAAAACTTAGATTTTCGTGCACCAATATTATGGCAGAATATGAGGCTTGCATATTGGGGCTCAATTTAGCCGTTGACATGAATATCCAGGAATTACTAGTAATTGGTGATTCAGATCTTCTGGTACATCAGGTATAGGGAGAATGGGCTACAAAGAATACCAAGATATTACCATATCTATATCATGTGCAAGAGGTGATGATGAGGTTCATGAAGATAGAGTTTAGACATGTCCCGAGAATCCAGAATAAGTTCGCAGATGCATTGGCCACTTTATCCTCCATGATACAGCATCCGGACAAGAATTTTATCGACCCTATTCCGGTAAGGATTCATAATCAGCCAGCTTATTGCGCTCATGTTGAAGAAGAAGCAGACGAGAATCCATGGTTCCATGATAGCAAGGAGTACTTGGCAAAAGGAGAGTACCCAGAGCATGCAAATCATACTAAAAAACACACGCTCCAAAGATTGTCCAACCATTTCTTCCAAAGTGGAGGAATTATGTACAGAAGGACTCCATACTTAGGATTATTACGGTGTGTTGACGCCAAGGAAGCTTCCAAACTGCTCAAAGAGATACGCTCTGGAACTTACGGACCACACATGAATGGTTTTGTTTTAGCCAAGAAGATATTGATGGCAGGTTATTTTTGGATAACTATGGAAACAGACTGCATCACGTATGTCCAAAAATGTCATCAGTTCAAAAATACATGCAAATATGATACGGGTGCCGCCAAATGAACTCAATGCAACGAGTGCGCCTTGGCCTTTTGCCACATGGGGAATGGACGTCATTGGACCAATTGAGACTGCCGCTTCAAACGGGCACATGTTCATTTTAGTGGCCATAGACTACTTCACAAAATGGGTTGAAGTTTCATCCTACAAAGCTATAACCAAGAAAGTCGTCGCAGATTTTGTTAGAGATCGTTTTGTTTGCCGATTCGGGGTTCCAATGTCCATCATCACCGACAAGCTGCCAATCACAACAGTGACGTAATGAAAGCTATGCACGAGACCTTCAAAATCAAGCACAAGAATTCCACAGCATACAATCCTCAAATGAATGGAGTCGTGGAGGTCGCAAACAAGAATATCAAGAAAATACTGAGGAAAATGGTAGACAACCACAAGCAATGTCATGAGAGGTTACCATTTGCCTTTTTGGGGTACCGGACCATAGTCCGCACGTCAACTGGGGTAACTCCTTACTTATTGGTCTACGGTACGAAAGTCGTCAGTCCCCCCGAGGTAGAAATTCCCTCCTTGAGAATTATATAGGAAGCTAAACTCAGTGATACAAAGTGGGTAAGAAGTCGCTATGAACAATTAACTCTCATTAATGGGAAAAGAATAAATACAGTGTGTCATGGTCAACTTTATCACAATAGAATGTCCAGAGATTTCAACAAAAGTGTCAAACCTGGACAGTTCGCACCGGGACAGCTTGTGCTGAAACGAATCTTTCCACATCAGGATGAAGCCAAAGGAAAGTTCTCACCCAACTGGCAAGGATCCTATATGGTTCATAGAATACTAACTGGAGGAGCACTCATACTCGCAGAAATGGATGGAGAGATTTGGCCAAAGCCTATCAACTCAGATGCAGTCAAAAGATACTATGCTTAAAGTTGTTTACAATTATGCAAATGATATGACTAAACTATGCTTGACTTGATTCCCATTTAAGAGGGGATACGTAGGCAGCCCTGTGGGTTCAGTCACAATTCAAAAATATTCTCATTTTTCCCACAATCAGAAACTGGTGCAGAATTTTGAGGAGGACCCTCAAAATTCCGGGGCAAGCTCAGCCAACGGCACCGTGTGCAAATAACAAATCGTCTGAATAACTAGGGTAAAATTTTGAGGAGGACCCTCAAAATTCTATGGCAAGAAGGTCACAATGTCTCTAATAATGTCACTATTACTGGTTCATCTAATTTATTTTATATTAATGTGTTTTAAATAACTATGCACACATATGTTTTGGAAAGCTTTATTTTTAGCCAGATGCTACCCATGGTAACTTGAGCAGGATTTCAGTGCACAGCAAAGCAAAGAAAGAAGGCGAAGGCACAAACCGACCTCTCCATAAAACTCACGATTTTCCTTTGGATACAGGAACAAGGAATAGCCGCGAGTACGTGCGCACCTTAGAATCACTATATTCATAACAGCAAAGCTACCGAACGCAAACATATCTCCAGCTAAGAAATACTCTGCTATCACTTATTATCTATTCATTGCATGAGACTAAGCATTGTCTCCATTTTGGATGAGGCTAAGCTCTGCCTCCTTAATGGCACAAGGCTAAGCTCCGCCTTTCCTATTGCATGAGACTAAGCACAGTCTCCTATCTTGCATGAGGCTAAGCCTTGCCTCCTCAATTGCACAAGGCTAAGCTCTGCCTTTCCTATTGCATGAGACTAGGCATTGTCTCTATTTTGCATGAGGCTAAGCTTTGCCCCATTAATTACACAAGGCTAAGCTATGCCTTTCCTATTGCATGAGACTAAGCTTTGTCTCCCATCTTGCATGAGGCTAAGCCCTGCCTCCTTAATTGCATAAGGCTAAGCTCCGCCTTTCCTATTGCATGAGACTAAGCATTGTCCTTATTTTGCATGAGGCTAAGCTCTGCCTCCTCAATTGCATAAAGCTAAGTTCTGCCTTCCCAATGCACGAGACTAAGCATTGTTTCCAAGCTTGCATGAGATTAAGCATTATCTCTCATCTTGCATGAGGCTAAGCCCTGCCTCCTTGATTGCGTAAGGCTAAGCTCTGCCTTCCCAATGCACGAGACTAAGCATTGTCTCCAATCCGGCATGAGACTAAGCATTGTCTCTAACCTTGCACAAGACTAAGCATTGTCTCCAATCTTGCACAAGACTAAGCATTGTCTCTCCTTACATAACCACAAATGTTGCGCTGTTCAAAACCTTGCATTATTCTCTTCTCTCGGGGCTAAGCTCTACCCCCGGTTCTACACAAGACTTTGCCCTGTCTTGTTTCATCTTAAGCATCATGTCTTTGCATCTCATGGGCTGAAGCATAGCCAAATTTTCTGAAGGCGTCATAGTCCGAAGGCATCATCCTCATAGCCAGAGGACACTATGCCATGGCCTGAGGATCTCTCAATATCATTATTCAAGGACATCATAGTTCGGAGGCACCATCTTCATAGCCCGAGAACATCCTTTCATGGCCTGCGAATCCCCTATCTCACAATTCATGGCCCGGGACATCACGGTCTAAAGAAATTATCCTCACCGTCCAAAGACAATCTCCATAGTCCAGAGGGAATTGGCATCATGCTTAAATTTATGCAATAATCTATATGTATTTGTATTTCTAAGAAATAACCGTTCTCTTAACTAGAGCAATCTTCGCTCTGATTTCCATTCAACGTTCATGCCTAGCAATTATTTCAAACGTAACCAACCACCGTATGTTACCCATTTCCATCTGATAACCATTCAAATATCCCAAATACATCTGTTTACAATCCCGATGTCGTCCTTTCCAGGATATCTTGTCTGTTCTTACAATAACTCCATCGGTTTATTCCACCGTTGGATCCGGAACTACACATGGCTTGATTCCTATAAAACCAAGATTCAGCCTATAGTTTTTAAAATCACTACATTCGGTCAAAATCGGTCATCATTTCTTTACCTGACAACTCTTTCATCCTTCCCCGGGTAAAAAGGGACATTTGTTGATATATATATATATATATATATATACACACTTTCAAAATAGTATGTATGCATCATCATTTAGTTTGTAAGCATATACAAGCATTTTTATTAATTTGTTTTCTTTCATAATTTTTAAAGGCTTTAAATCAATTTATTTCTGTATTTTTTATTATATAAATATCTAATAATTACCCTACAAATTATTTTTATGATGCTTTAATCATCTAAACTTATCCTTTATACCAATATGAGGTTTTAAATATTTTCAGGACATTTCTTATAATTACATTTGCATATTTCAAGGTTAAATTGCATATTTTGCAATAATAGCCCATATGCATGTACAATTACATTATTTATGCAGAAAATAACTTTTTATATTTTTATAATTTTAAATAATTGTTTTTAATCATTCTCATGCACAAATAATATTTTTGTTATTTATTTATTATGTTTTTATAAATTATGTATTTGTTAAAACTGGGTATTTAAAATCTAGCCCTAAATTCCTTTAAATTTCGGACCTAACTACCCAAACATAGCCAAATTACCCCTGGCCCAAGACCAATTAACCCAACCCCATACCCGGTCGCGACCCGTTTAACCACCCGACCCCTTTTAAATCGTGGTCGTTGATCTCTGAGATCAACGGCCCACATTACACTCTCCTTTTTTAATTATACCAAACCCCCTAACCCTAAATCATTCCTCACCGCCCGTCTCCCTTGAATCCTCTCATCTCTCATCTCTCATCTCTCATCTCTCATCTCTCATCTCTCAAACCCCAACCGATTTTCCCCTAATTTGCTCTCTTAATCCCACCAACATGGGATTACGTAGTTACTTCTTGCCATATTCTACTTCCCCCTGGTACTGGAACCTTCTATATACCGCTTGCCTAAACATGGCAAGCGGATCTCATCAACTTTGAACCAAAGATGGTTCAATTCCTTGACCTTTTCCGTCTATGTTCATTCTTGTTCTTTTATGGTATGAATCTCTGTGTATTTATGTGATTCCTACGCACCCTAAAATTAGGGTTTCAGATTATTTTAAATCGAACCAAGTCAGGTTCAATTCTTTGATTTTAAAAGGTATTGCTGTCTATGTTCATCTTATTCTATGCAACATGTAATTTTTACCTTTTATTTATTTTAGATTTCTGCCGATTTGTGTACTTTACCTAAAATTAGGGTTTTGAAATTTTCTCTTTTTCTTACTGATTTCGATTTCTTTCCTTTCTCGTGTTTGATTCACGATTTTTCTTATTTGGATGTTAATTTCTACTATTATATAAACCCCTCCCTATTCCCCTTTGAGAGGGACTTGAATCGTGAATGTTTACTAAAAATTGAATTTATCGCTCTTTGTTCTCTAAATACTCTTGTTCTATATTCTGGTTCCTGGCTGGCTGAAAGCCGAGGCCAAAAATTCTGGGTTCTTGCTACTGTGGACTTTGTTCTTTCTTGGTTTTCTCTTAACTGGTGAGTTGCTGAACTTTTGTCGCTTCATACTTATTTACCTGTCATTTGCATATGTTTTCGCTTCTGAAGATTGTAGTTTAATGTGGTTTTGGGCTATTCTTGTATGCAATCCTTCTTGATTTACTTTAATTTTTGGTCTCTCTAATCTTCACTTCATTATGTTGGTAATCTGAAACATGCCTAAGCCTAATTCGAGTAATCAAGATTCTCTTAGTTTCATTTAGCCAATGTGTTACTGCTTGACATCTCTTTGGTGTTTAATCCTGCTTATGGTTGTCCATTCTATTATTCAAATATGCTCCATATGCATAATTTGAACTTCCTTTAGATTAACCGGTCTATTAGGTCAGATTTGAATGCATACACTTACTCTATGACATGAGTTTATCTTCTCTTTCTGTTCTGAATCTCTATAATGGCAATCTTGCATAGGTAGTTTATGTTTGAATTTTGTGTCAAGATCATGCTCTATCAATCATGACTAGTTCTCAGTTAATATACCCCTTACCATGTTTTGGCTCACTTAATCCACCAGTATGTTGTCATAATGTTTGCTCCTACTTTGTCTAAATGTTGTTATGCTACTTGATGTGAAGTTAACATGGCTATCTTGTGACACTAGCATCTGTACTTAACATAATTTGGACCTTTTCCTTGTTATGAGTCAGTGTACTCCAGTCCTGTAAACCTATTTGTTAATGTGTAACTACTTATGCACTAGGTGTTGAACTTGTTCTTCTAAATCTTGCTAAAGGTGTTCTTAAAACCTAAAGCATGTTTGATTATTTGCTTTATGTGCCCAACTTGACTATCTTTGAACCCTTCAGTTCTGTCCCTCAGCTATTCTCCACTCTCCCTCATTATCATTTATGTTATTCTGAACACGTTATTAGGCGGCTGAAAGCTAAGGCTATCAAGGCTCTTGCCACTAACGTCCCTAGTGTGAACACTACTCAGGGTTCATTTGAGACCCTTGTGAACTCTGACACACTAGGATTTGGTCCCTAATCTTTCCTCTAAACTGTCTCTGTTAACCTCCCTAGTCTGAGCAATGCCCTGGGTTCTTGAAGCCCTTGGGAACTCTGACACACTAGGGCCTTGGTTCTATATGCTCAACTCTGTTTTGTGCCCACTAGGTGAATCACTCAATTCCTGGCTACCTTATGTCCATGAAGATGTAATTTTGGGCTGTTATGAACTATGAGAATGAAGGCATGGCCTCGCCAGGTGTATCTTTGGGCCTGCTGTAGGCTCCCTGTAGCTATTCTACTTTGTAATTTATTCTATTCATTCTGGGTCTGTAATAATTCTTGTAATGACATTTTGGGGTATTAGTAAAAGTGGGAAAGGGTTTTATCTTACACTTGCATTAAAACGGGTAGAAATCCTGCCTATAGGTTCGTTACGTAGCTAAAATGTGTTATTATGCTCAAACATGTTCAGTTGTCATGTGTTAGAAATCATGCCTATAGGTATTCTATTTTGCTCAAAACGTGTCACTTTTTAGTTATTATAGAAATCTTGCCTATAGGTATCCTATTATGCTCAAACATGTTCTATTATTATGTGTTAGCAATCTTGCCTATAGGTTCTTCATTTGGTTCAAATGTGTTCTATTTCTGCTTGCTAGAAACCATGCCTATAGGATATTGAATGATGAATGTCTCAATGTGTGCATAGGACTCTGTTTACATGCGGCTGAATCTACGGATTTGGATGCCATGCCTATAGGACGTAAAATTTAGTTTTAATTATAAAAATCATGTCCATCGGGTCTGAATCAGTCTTAATTACCACCTTGCTCATTTCTTCAACACTGTGCTAATCATCACTATTAGATACCATGCCTATAAGACTTGATTAAGCAGTTCTGAACATATTGTTATGATTGTCATTGTTAGTTACTGCATGAATCACCTAGAAATCATGCCTCTAGGTTTAATCTCTTATGCTTATAATCAGTAGGCAACGATATAGGGTTTAGAAATTGTATTAAAAGAAACGATTTTACACATAAAGCTACCCGCTTATAAAATCCAAAATCACATAGAGATCATGCATATATGGTTCTGCAACCTTAACTTATTAAAAGCTGCAACTGTCAATGTTAGTTAGTTCGCGTGCATTTGTTGCCTAAGTGCGGAGGCCAACTTGAGCCCTTGTTTGCCTATAGATGAAAGTCCTAAATGTTTTGCTTGTCGCCTAGTATTTTCTCTTTTGGGCAACCTAATTTAAAGTTTAGAACCACGCTGAAATACAGGTCCAAATGCCTCCTGGACCATAGGCATGGGACGGGTAGTGCACGCATAGAGTACGACTAGAATTGACTAGTGCGCTTTAGGTAAACAACTTAAAGATAGTAATCGGATAGCAGGATATGATAGTCTGTACCCGCTGAATAATACGAGTAACACCCCACCTCGAGGGAGTTACGAAGTAT
>AWOL01S0037646.1:0-12645 GCA_000715115.1 Nicotiana otophora | reverse complement strand
AAGAGTAGAACCATTTATGAAATAACATTACGTTTACGTATCGTTACTTGGATCATGCCATACAGAAAGAAGGGATAACCTTAACACACCTGAGACGATTCTTTTGACAATCCCTCTAACATACGTCTTTTGCGAAAACACGTAATGGCGGATCGAATTAGGGAAACATCCGTATGATATTCTTGAGAAAGATTATACCGGGCTTCTTTAGAATTGCAAACAAAGTCATGTTGCTAAGATGCTTAAAGAATCTTTGCTTGAATTCTTGAATTCTTGCTGAAGCTAAATGTCACGTTACTAAGGATGCTAATATGAAAATTCTTGTTTTGAATTTGCTGAAGTGAATTAGAGAGGTTAAAGAGATATCCACATCTCTTTAAGTGAATTAGAGAATGGATTGTAATGTCTTGGTGGTGTGGGCCCCGCCTTTCAAGACTTTTGTCACGTTTCTTTCTTAAAATATGCCACCTTTCACTCTTTATTAAGGGTCATTATATGGGAAGGGGGAGCTGCCATGTTTGGGGTTCTTTAATTATCCAAAGATTTTAATTAATCTCCCACTAAAAGTCTTTAATTACCCATTTATCCACATAAATAAGAATTATCTCAAATTACTTAAAATACTACTAACTTTTAACATACCTCATACACCTTACTATCATGATCATGTGGTACCTTGTATGGCACTAGTCCATAAATACGGGGTATTATAGCTTAGACCGTATTTTATCCCAAATTGTCAAACTTCGACGAAAACTCACTTTTATCGATTCGCTTATCCTCTCACTTTCACGAATTTACTTATCGCTTGTTATAAATAACATACATGCTTATAACCTCAAAGAAAGTCTTGTCCTCATCCTAAAGTACTACTATTAAAATATTAATAAATTATGGTACCATATAAAATCAATGCATATACTATTATTTTATTTAAACATCCATGTAAAAATACATATATTTTCTCAACTTCTAATTTTCCTAATCTCATATAAAGAGTACAAATTTTCGTATGCTAAATTCTTAAAATGGTAAAAAGATAACCTTATTTTCTTGTGAAACAATAATTTCTATCTTTACAATAAAGAAAATCTCATAACCTTTCTCATATTATGTGTATAATTTAAAGCATATTCGAAAGTAATAATAGTAATAACTATATAAAATCATATTTTTCAAACCTTTTTTTTTTTACAAGAATTTTCCATTCAAAATACTAAATCAAATGTATATAACGGTATCAAGGTTGTTAAACTTACGGGGTCTTACAATAACATAGTCACAAATCCTCTACAATCTCATGAATGGTCTTAATCCCTTCAAGCTCGGATGGATTACTACCACTCATCCTAATATTAAAGTACGGGATGTAACATCCTTCCCCCCTTTAGAAACATTCGTCCTCGAATGTTAACTCTTAGATATTTATAAAACTTTCGCTAGGGCCTTCTCTGTAAACTAAACTAAAACCCAACCTCTGTCTGAAGTATCGCCTATTCACAACCTTTTGTACTTGAGTATCTCGTATCTTCTTCACCTTTACCTTACTTAATTTTCAATCTCACATCATATCTTCTGTTTCTTTCATAATCACCCTTCCACATAGGTGGAAATTACACCTTAAATCTCTACTGTGATACGTGCACCCCTGGTGCATACAAAATCTGGCGAAAGCTTCATACTGAATTCTTACGACTCAGCTCTAATGCACGATCTAGAAACAAAAGAAGGATAACATTTCCTGAATGCCCTATAGCCTCTCTAACCCGGTGCCGTACTAGCCCGAGCAAACCACTATTTAACTCATTATTGTTTTGTAACTATGATGGGCCAACATGGCCACAACTCATAATGTATAACTATAAATAGCATGCGTTGTATCAATGAACCATTTTTATTAAAACATGTATACATATGGGCCGTCAAGGCCTCTGACATACTGTACAAAATAAACCATTTTCTACAAATCCTCTAAGATTATTTGACATCGAATGGGATAGTGCACCGGCCAACCCATAAGTCTGTAGCAAGACTCTGACAGGATGACTCATAGACTCGGCTGAACTCCGAATGAGTTGGAGTCTTACCGATCCTTCACTGAATGCTAACCTCGTCTACTATGAGGGCTCGTCAAACTGATTATCTATACCTGCAGGCATGAGTGCAGCGCCCCCAACATAAAGACGTCGGTACGAATAATGTACCGAGTATGTAAGGCGGAACTGAAACATAACAATAAGTCAACATTAATTAAAGACATATAAGAATCAACCTGAATCTCTGAACTACCACCGTATATGCATACTTATTATACTTATATATATATATAACACTTCTCATTGAGACTATTGTCCATATCTTATGATGCATGACTACCCAACGGATCAGTGATAACTGTCCGACCGGCCATAGCGCGGTGGTAAATGCATGACTGCCTGACCAGTCGTAGCTTGGTTATATATGTATAACTATTCAACCGGTCGTAGCTCGGTGGTAAATGCATGACTGATCGACCAGCCATAGCTCGGTGGTAAATGTATAACTACCCAACCAGCCGTAGCTCGATAGTAAACGATGATGCATATAATACAATTACGAACATTAACATCTTTATTGAATGCCTTAATAGAGAGTTAAGAACATAGTTAGGCATGCTTTGAATATCATTTTACGAGAATGAACAATGTATACCTTCTTAGTTACTAAGAGTAGAACCGTTTATGAAATAACATTACGTTTATGTATCATTACTTGGATCATACCAAACGGAAAAAAGGAATAGCATTAACATACCTGAGCCGATTCTCTTGACAATCCCTCTAACATACGTCTTTTGTGAAAACACGTAACGGCGGATCTGTCACGACCCAAATCCAACTAGTCATGATGGTACCTAACCCAACCCATTAGGTAAGCCAATTACCAACTATTCAATTCCAATAATAATAATTAAAGCAATTTAAGTAAATAAAGGTCTTAATCTTATACAATCCCCAAGAACTGGTAGTACAAATCACGAGCTTCTAAGAATAGAGTTTACAAAGAGGAAATGAAATAAATACCTAGTCTGTTTGAATTGTACTTAAACAGAGCTTTTTTAAATCTAAGAATACCATGAACAAGAGGCAGCTACAACAGGAACGCAGGTACATCTTCAAATCCCGCAACCATCAAGCACAATAGCAACAATAGCCAATATCTGCACGCAATGTGCAGAAGTGTAGTATTAGTACAACCGACCCCATGTATTAATTAAGTAACAAACCTAGCCTTAGGTTGAATGTAGTGACGAGCTTCCACCAAGGTCGGGTCCAAAACCAATAGTCCGCAACAACGTAAAACAAATAATTCAAGAAGTAACTCAGAAATAAAATGCTCAGCTAAATCATGATTTCAAAAGTAATAGTTCTTCCTTTCAAGTACATCAGTGAAAACCCAAATTGTTTACCGAAGTTGCCAAAAATATGAATAGGTTCGAAAACAATAATTTATCCCAAAAATCCTTTTAATAATAAATGAGATGTTTCATTTTCCTTCTAGATAACCCGTGTAAAAACAAATGCATCACTATGCCCATCTGTCACAATGTGTGAGAAATCATGAATAATGTGATGTTGTACAACATGAGGAAAATACATCTCTATGCATGTATGTCATGTGTGCATGACAATGCAATGTATCTTAGAGATGAACTCATGTACTCACTCTCTTAGAGTACTCAATCTCATTGTCTCACACTTTCCAGTCATCATGATCAATTACTCAGTTTTGTATATGGACAATTCGGCCCACGGAAAATCCATCCCGGAATATATACATCAACTGACCATCAGTCACTCAGTACTGAGTAGGGCCAAACTAGACCGTGGGGAAGATCCATCCCCAGGTATAAATGCTTCAGAAAAGATCCATGTGTAGGGAAGATCCACCCCATAATATAAATCAACCACACTCACTGGGGTTGTGTGTAGACTACTGAGGGGCTCCTACAACCCAAGGGCTATCATAAATCAGTAAAATCCCGTTGCGGCGTACAACCTGATCCCATAAATGTNTCTACTATGAGGGCTCGTCAAACTGATTATCTATACCTGCAGGCATGAGTGCAGCGCCCCCAACATAAAGACGTCGGTACGAATAATGTACCGAGTATGTAAGGCGGAACTGAAACATAACAATAAGTCAACATTAATTAAAGACATATAAGAATCAACCTGAATCTCTGAACTACCACCGTATATGCATACTTATTATACTTATATATATATATAACACTTCTCATTGAGACTATTGTCCATATCTTATGATGCATGACTACCCAACGGATCAGTGATAACTGTCCGACCGGCCATAGCGCGGTGGTAAATGCATGACTGCCTGACCAGTCGTAGCTTGGTTATATATGTATAACTATTCAACCGGTCGTAGCTCGGTGGTAAATGCATGACTGATCGACCAGCCATAGCTCGGTGGTAAATGTATAACTACCCAACCAGCCGTAGCTCGATAGTAAACGATGATGCATATAATACAATTACGAACATTAACATCTTTATTGAATGCCTTAATAGAGAGTTAAGAACATAGTTAGGCATGCTTTGAATATCATTTTACGAGAATGAACAATGTATACCTTCTTAGTTACTAAGAGTAGAACCGTTTATGAAATAACATTACGTTTATGTATCATTACTTGGATCATACCAAACGGAAAAAAGGAATAGCATTAACATACCTGAGCCGATTCTCTTGACAATCCCTCTAACATACGTCTTTTGTGAAAACACGTAACGGCGGATCTGTCACGACCCAAATCCAACTAGTCATGATGGTACCTAACCCAACCCATTAGGTAAGCCAATTACCAACTATTCAATTCCAATAATAATAATTAAAGCAATTTAAGTAAATAAAGGTCTTAATCTTATACAATCCCCAAGAACTGGTAGTACAAATCATGAGCTTCTAAGAATAGAGTTTACAAAGAGGAAATGAAATAAATACCTAGTCTGTTTGAATTGTACTTAAACAGAGCTTTTTTAAATCTAAGAATACCATGAACAAGAGGCAGCTACAACAGGAACGCAGGTACATCTTCAAATCCCGCAACCATCAAGCACAATAGCAACAATAGCCAATATCTGCACGCAATGTGCAGAAGTGTAGTATTAGTACAACCGACCCCATGTATTAATTAAGTAACAAACCTAGCCTTAGGTTGAATGTAGTGACGAGCTTCCACCAAGGTCGGGTCCAAAACCAATAGTCCGCAACAACGTAAAACAAATAATTCAAGAAGTAACTCAGAAATAAAATGCTCAGCTAAATCATGATTTCAAAAGTAATAGTTCTTCCTTTCAAGTACATCAGTGAAAACCCAAATTGTTTACCGAAGTTGCCAAAAATATGAATAAGTTTGAAAGCAATAATTTATCCCAAAAATCCTTTTAATAATAAATGAGATATTTCATTTTCCTTCCAGATAACCCGTGTAAAAATAAATGCATCACTATGCCCATCTATCACAATGTGTGAGAAATCATGAATAATGTGATACTGTACAACATGAGGAAAATACATCTCTATGCTCGTATGTCATATGTGCACGCCAATGCGATGCAACTTAGTGATAAAATCATAAACAGCCCCTCGGGCAGACCTCACAATCACTCGTATACTGCCCCTCGGGCTCACGTCACAATCACTCGTTAATATCCCCTCGGACATACCTCACCATATCTTATGCCTCCCATTTACTCAGCACTCGGCACTCGCACTCAGTAGGTACCTGCGCTTACTGGAGGTGTGTACAGATTCCGGAGGGGCTCCTTCAGCCCAACCGCTATAACCTGCGTGGACAACTCACGTGCTATAATAATATCTGGATCCGCACGGCCAACTCACATGCTGCACAGACAACTCATGTGCTATAATAATATCTGGATCCGCACGGCCAACTCACGTGCTATAATAAAGCCTATAAGGCCTACTGTAGGCGGGCAGCCCCGATCCACATAATATTAATAATATATATATATAAAGCCAACAAGGCCTGCTGTGGCGTGCAACCTGATCCCAAAAGTATCCTCACAATCAGGCCCTTGGCCTCCCTCAGTCATCAATCTCTCTAGTCTATCCGGCTGAGAATGTCATCGATTAGGCCTTCTGCGTTCATGATTTCCCTTATGCGGTCACAAACCTGCATCAAATTCCATCGCAGGTTAGATCGTACAAGAATTGGAACTCCAGTATTCCCTCAAGTCCAAACTTTGATTCGTTAACCAATCGAACTCTACTCGAGGCCCCCGGGACCTCAACCAAACATACCAACTGTTTACCCGAAAACTTGGATAGAGTAAAATTTGTATATGGTTCTAAGGATACGTGATATAACTTGGTACAAATTGCAGAGTGAGATAGAAATATATATATTCTTAGACAGATGGAATGAAATATAAGGCAGATAAAAAGGAAATGTGGATGACCAAGGCAAAGTAAATGAGCCCAAAAATGTTAATCTCTCTGAAGTTGTCTTTTTTACAATCTATCCTTTATGCTTACAAGGATTCCCCCCTTTATAGTAAAGGGATCCTACTTTATCTATATAAAACATATATAGTGGAGAACCCATGATGAATTGTCTTTTTCTCAATTCCTGCCAAGATTCTCTCCCCTAGTGTGGTTGCAAAGGCTTTTTCTATGAGATCGATACCGGATCGAGCTCGGTATTGGATCAAGCCCTCGGCCTTGGTTCGAGCTCGACACTGACTTGGAGTCACGATATTCAGGGTGAGTGTTGGTCGGTCTATGCATCTTCGATAATCTCCGCTTTGCCTCATAGTTCGATTTGGATATGAGCTCGATAATGATACCGAGCTTGTTGTTGATCGGTCTTAGAGCTTGAAGCTCTACACCCTTACTTCGAACCTCGACCTGTCATCACGCAAACACCCTTTGATCGAAGTATTATCACCTCGTCAGTCCATACGACCGACTTAATTGGTTTTGACCGTACACACCAACAAGTCCTAAAACATGATACATACATAGTCAAGGACTCAAATCACATCAAACATCATCAAAAACTACGAAACACACCTCAATTCAAGCCTAACAAAACTAAGAAATTCAAACTTCTAAAATCGATGCCAAACCCTATCAAATCTCGTCCGATTGACCTCAAAATTTGCACACATGTCGTAAATGAAACAACGGACCTATTCCAACTCCAAAAACCAAAATTCGAGCCTGGTAACCTCAAAGTCAACTCACGGTCAAACATCTCAATTTCCAAACTTATAATTTTCCAACTCTCGCCATTTCTAACCAAACTCAATTATGGACCTCCAAATCACTATCCAGACACACTCTTAAATCCAAAATCACCATACGGAGCTATTGGAACCATCAAAACTTTATTTTGGAGTCGTTTACACATAAGTCAATATCCGGTCAATCTTTTCAACTTAATCTTCCAACCATAAGACTGAGTATCTCAATGCATTCCGAAACATCTCCGGAACCAACCCAACTACACCGGCAAGTCCCATAATGATAATTGAGCATAGAATAAGAAGTAAATGGGGGAATGAGGCTACGACACTCAAAATGACCGACCGTGTCGTTACAACTTAACATGTGAAATGTTCAGGCAAATACCAATCACCACACAAAGGTTTTAAATCAACCGAGTAAGCATCCATGGCAGATGAGAAGAAGCTGACTTTCAGGTAAATAAGGCAAGTAGGCCTCACTTGAAGAGGGCTGAGACTTATTTTAGTCGACATAAGGAGAAATAGATTAGAGATATATTGGAATTCACCCTAGGAGTATTAAGCGATCAATGAGCACACAACACCAAAATAAAGAAACAAGTTTGCCTAGGCATTGTAACAGTATTCGCATATTGAATTTATATAGTCACAAGTTGATTCTAGGGAAATAATAGGTGTACATGAAAGACTCAGCAAAGACATATTCCAATAAGTTCTGGGCATGTATTAGTTCCCTAGGAGATTCTAAGTCGTAGATTCATTATACGAAACAGTCTTTAAGTAACCAATTACACTTAAACATGAAGATGAGCAATCAATCAGGTTGGACATCTATAATATGCATGCATTAAGGCTTGTAATGTCAAGGAAGAGTACATTAGTCTAACCATTTAGACAGTGTCATCTCATGATTTGCAGAGAAACAACAGGTGATGCATAAGGGATTCAACATGAAGAAAGCAACTCTGAGCAATGACATGGTTTCCAAGAAATCTGAACAAGATGCAATAAACATCAAACAAGTCATGAATCAACTTAGCTAACTATGCGAAAATCACGACTAGAACAAAATTTAAACTACAGGATGGCATTAAAACAATAAGGCTTGTACATGAAGTGGAATAACATTAAGCACAGAGGAATCCCAGTAATTCTAATGCACATAACATAAACACAATCAGAGCGAAGTAAAATTACAATAGTAGAAGGTGCTAACTCGTTGCGAACAAAGTAAACAAAAATGAGGAACTCAAAATCTCAGGAAGCGATTTGATTATTGGAGAACGAGGAAACCCCAAATCCCTAGTGCTTCAGAGTTCACAAGAGCCTCGAAGTGGGCTCCGAGCAGTGCTTGCACTGGAGGCTAATGAACAGAATCCGGTGGCCTTGCCTTTCAGCCGGCCAAAAATTAAAGTCTCATAATAATATAGAATGAGTGAGAGTGGGAGAATAGTAGTAGTAACAGTAGTCATAGCAGTAGTAATTCCTCTTTTATGGGAAAAAATGAAGGGGTTTGTATTGTGACACATTAAGAAGGACAAACAAGAAAAACAATCAATTAAACCTAAATAAGGAAAGAAAAGATGACATGCAATCCCTAACATAGTCGGTAAAGAGGTGAAAGATATTTGTAACCCTGGTTGAGTCCAATGGCCATGCATCTGATTGAAACTGCAAGAATCGTTCATTGTAGAGTATATATAGATGAAACATTGTCACATCTTCACAAAATTTGAGCCAATCAGGCTCGTCTTGAATGGTAGCATTTACCAAAATTTAGTAAATGCTAAGTAACACCATAAACGCGTGAGTAGATGCGGAACAATGCAAGAGAATCACGAATTGATTCCATATTGTGGCCGGATTTGGAGAGGTTTAGGGATACAACGACTAAGGTTTGTAAAGAGAAGAGATGAGTAAAGAGAGTAGAGGCGGTAGAAATGGAAAAGTGTCTCTAGGGTTTGAGGGTGAAAGATATAAGGAGAGGGGGAGGTTTATTATGGGTCATTGATCATTTGAGATCAACGACCAAGCTTAAATAGGAAATGGGGCAGGTCAAAGGTAACGGGTCGCGGAGGTCATTTGGTTGGGCTGCTGAGGGATTAAAAGAAGTGGTTAAGTGTTTGGGCCTGTAATATTTTTCCGTAATTAGCCTTGTTAAATATGCAAAATTTATTTAAATTATTTTATAAAAAGTAATTCATAAATAATAAAATATTACTTATGCAGTAAAATGATTGAAAATAATAACTTAAAATTATAAAATATAAAAAAATTATTTTATTATGAACAATATAAATAATGTAGTAATGTATATAATGTAGGCTATTATTGCAAAATTGTACAAATAGCTCAAAGTACAAACGTAATTATATGAAATAAAGTAAAAATGTTATAAAACATATATGTGGGTGTAAGTAATAAATTTGAATGATCAAGTCATTACAAAATAATTTGAAAGGGTAGTTAATAAATATTTGAGCAATTTAAATGCAATAAAATTATTTTTAAAGGCTTAAATATTAAGGAAATTATAGAAAATAATTATGTGACTCTTGTAAATTAGTGATGATGCAAAACACGATATATCGAAAGTATATATGATATTTATAAAATATGAGGTTAAAATTGAGTATCAACGGTTATCAAAAACCAAATCCAATCTCAAGTATTAACCACGGGTCTGACGAGGCGAACAACCTGATCCCATAGGAAATGTGATACTTAATACTGCCAAGGCGAACGACCTGGTCCCATAAGAATAGCATTACCATATTGTCGAGGTGAATGGCCCGATCCCATAAAATTAATTTACAACAGTAATTTACAACAATGCCGATGCGAACGACCCTATCCCATAAGAGTAGAGAAACTACCTCGCTCACGGAAGGACATGCGAGTTGAGAAGACACGAATCTATAGCTGAACAAGTATTTCACAATTTTCCAAAGTAAGAGGCTCAATCTATATTTTTATTCTAACCTCAATCTCAGTCATAAATTAAGGAAATCAAGTACGCAGGGTAAACACGAATAACACAATTAAGGCATGATGTGAATCTAAGTCTACTGGGCATAACATAAATATAGCTACGTACGGACTCTTGTCACAGCATACGTAGCTCCCCATAACAAGTAGCACAACAATTAATACACCTAAGGGGTTAAATTCCCTCTTACAAGATTAAGCAAGAGACTTACCTCGCTTCCAAGTTGACTATCCGGCTCTTTAGCCTCACTAGGACTCCTCAAACTACGTCGAGCAATCCAAAACTAAATCGAAAGTCGTATAAACTAATCAACATATGCTCAAAAGTTCATAATTTAACTATTAAACTAATTTGCCAACCAATTTCGGAAAGTCCATAAAAGTCACCCTGGGCCCACGTGCTCGGATTCCGAAAGTTTTCGAAGATAAATGTTACTCATGACTACACGAACTCAAATATATAATTTATTCCTCATTCCATAATTAGAGTCCTTCATTAGCCTTCGTCTCAATCGCGGGACAACCTTCACGATCGCGAAGCACACCAGCAATTTCAGCCAAGTTCAAACGTGCTCCGGGTGGTCCAAAATACACCCGAGCCACCCAGGACCCCGTCCAAATGCACCAACAAGTCCATAAACATACTGTGGACTTACTCAAAGACTCAGAGCACATAAAACAAGACCAAAATAAAGAATCTCACCTCAAAACCTCATTAATCAACTTTTAAGCTTCAAACTCATTTCAAGAAACTCCTATCGCGTCGAAACATACTTAGGCAACTCAGAATGACGCCAAATTTTACGCATAAGTCATAAATCACAATACAAACCTATTACAAGTCCTGGAATTCCAGACGAACATAGATAACACCAAAATCAACTTCAAGTAAAAAAACCTTCAAAATGCAAACTTCCCACAATAAGCGCTATAACGCTCCCGGCCCACCTGAAACTCAATCCGAACATATGCCCAATTCCAAAATAATCATACGAACCTATTGGAACTTTCAAATCCCGATTTCAAGGTCATTTACTCAAAGAGTTGACTAAATTCAAACTTGGCCACCTTAGGCACGTTGAATAATATAAGCAACCCCTAACTTAAGGGAGTTGCGAAGTATTATCTATGTTGCACGGGGTGATCCTTTAGGCTATAATACATAGGACCCCCACCCCCTTATTTAACTGCTGGTTATCTACACTTAGTCATTTACATAGACCAATGTAGTTGTAACGTTGTAATCGTTAAGGATTTGTACCAATACTCATGTGTTATGATAAGACTCTTCGACTTCTATATTCCCCTTTGTTTATTTGATCTCCTAGAATAATCACATAATTCAAATAGTTCACAATTCGGCCGGGACCCACAATTGTGGACCTCGAAGAGTGCCTAACACCTTCTCTTCAAAATAACTTGAGCCCTTAACCGTTCTTTGGTGACACGGACTAGTCAAACAGAGTTATTCGCAAATAGGTGCCCTAACGCACCTTAAAATCATTAGGTGGTGACCATTCTATTTTAATTCCTCCTTTAAAAGAGTTATCACACGTCAAAGCCCGCTTTCACGAGAAAACGGGGCCTGACAGAATGGCGACTCTACTGGGGATATACTTAGGCTCTTACCATAATGAACTTGACTTATGTGGATTACTTTCCTTATTTTTATTCATTTTGTTTTAAACTGCTATGACATGCACATCCCTTCCCTTATTCACATTTATTTGTTTTAAATTGCTATGACATGCACATCCCTTCCCTTCTTCTCATTTATTTGTTATGAAATGTATGACCTATCTCTGTCCCCTTCATATTGTCTAAGACTGCTATATTATGACTCTCCCCTCCCTATTTCCCTACCTTCTTCATTACGTTCCCATGTATTTTCATGATCTAAACTGACTTCCCTCTTTTGTCTTTCTTTTTGTCACGCCACAAAACAGAGGAGCGCGACGGGCGCTCAACCGAGTGAACCCGACCGAGTAAGCCTATTAGATTCCTTCTAACCAAACTCTTTCATGAATAAAGAGAATACATGTTTTCTTTAATTAAACAATAAAATGGTCATGTCTGCAATTACAAATTACTTACCAATAGTTTCATCATTTTTAATGTCTCAAATGAACAAGTAATACAACTACAACATAACATAGTTTGTTTTTTCCCAACACCAATACACAACCCACACTATGTCTATGGAGCCTCTATAGATAAAGAAGAGTACAATGATAATGCCGGCAATAAGGCCCCAGCTATACCTCAACCATAATACATAAAGATCAAAAGATACATGACCTCGGGATCAAGTGGGGCTCAATAAGTCAGCTGGGAAGAAGGTGTACTGCTATCACTGATCAATGTCTCCTGCTGTGGAACCACC
>AWOL01S0037644.1:814-11437 GCA_000715115.1 Nicotiana otophora | reverse complement strand
TGAAGGAGATGGTGCATCATATGGATGCATGTGCTTACATCAAAGGACTGATCGATTTCGAGCCTCTAGATAGACCAATTGGGATACCCCCCAAGTCGTCTATTGAAGAAACTCTGAAATTAGAACTCAATCCCCTACCCTCCCATCTTTACTATGCCTATTTAGGTGTTGATGAAACTTTACATGTTGTTGTATCTTCTGACTTATCTCTTTTGTAGGAATAAAAGCTACTTCGCATGCTTAGAGAGAACAAGCAGACGATTGGATGGACCATGGCTGACATCCATGGTATTTGCCCAACATTTTGTATGCATAAAATTCTCATGGAGGATGGGCACAAACCGAGGGTAGAACACCAACGCCGCTTGAACATAATGATTAAGGAAGTGGTAAGAAAATAAGTCATAAAGTGGCTTGATGCAGGTATTATCTTTCCCATCTATGATAGCAAGTCGGTAAGTCCAGTCCAGTGTGTACCTAAAAGGGGTGGAATGACGATGGTCATAAATGATAATAATGAATTAATTCCGACTAGGACTGTCACTGGTTAGAGAATTTGCATTGACTACCGAAAACTGAATAGTGCTATTAGAAATTATCACTTCCACCTTCCCTTTATTGATCAAATGCTAGAAAGGTTGGTCGGACAAGACCACTATTATTTCCTTGATGGATACTCTGGCTATAACTATATCTCAATTGCACTAGAGGACCAAGAGAAGACTACCTTCACTTGTCCTTATTCTTTTAAGTGAATGCCATTTGGGTTGTGCAATGCACCTGCGACGTTTCAAAGGTGCATAATGGCAGTCTTCACTAATGTGGTCAAAATATTTGTTGAAGTATATATGGATGATATTTTGGTCTTCGGACCATCTTTTGATGAATGCTTAACGAATTTAAGTAAAGTGCTTGCCAGGTGTGAAGAGAAGAACTTAGTGCTAAATTAGGAGAAGTGCTATTTTATGGTGCGAGAAGGAATTGTACTCGGGCACAAGGTGTCCAAAGATGGGATGGAGGTGGATAAGGCAAAATTGGATGCAATTGAAAAACTACCACCTTCAATCTCTATCAAAGGAGTCGAAAGCTTTTTGGGACCTGCAGGTTTCCATCGTAGATTCAATAAAGATTTCTCTAAGATTTATGCTCCCTTGTGCAGGTTGCTTGAGAAGGATACACCCTTCAAGTTTGATGAACACTGCTTGAAGGCGTAGGAGATTCTAAAAAAGAGATTGGTGACTGCACCGATTATCACCGCCCCAGACTGGGGAAATGTTTTTGAGTTGATGTGTAATACCAGTGACATGGCAATTGGGGCCGTATTGGGCCAGAGGAAAAATAAAGTATTCTACTCAATCTACGACGCTAGCAAAACTCTAAATCTAGCCTAGATAAATTACCAATCACAAAAAAGAGATGCTAGCGGTAGTAGGAGCGTTTGACAAATTTAGGGCCTACTTGGTGGGAACTAAAGTCATCGTCTACACAAACCATGCAACAATCAGGTATTTGTTTTAGGAAAAGGATGCTAAGCCTAGACTAATTCATTGGGTTCTTCTCTTGAAGGAATTTGACGTGGAAATCAAAGATCGAAAAGGGACAGAGAATCAGGTGGAGGACCATTTGTCACGCTTGGAAACTTGCGCACATGTTGAGGAAGGGGAAAAATTTAGGAAAGCTTTCCTGATGAGCAATTTCTAGCCATCACAGCTGGCATAGCCCCATGGTATGCTGACTATATGAACTTCATTGTAAATGGGGTGACCCCGTTAGAGTTATCTCCGGATGATAAGAGGAAATCCATGCATGATGTGAGGCTTTATCTACAGGATGAGCCATTTCTTTTTAAGTCGTGTGCAGATCAGCTGGTGCGCCGATGTGTTCCTGAGGAGGAGATGGAGGCAATTTTACATGATTGCATCACCATATGGGGGGCACCATGGTGGAGACAAAACGGCTGCAAAAGTGTTGCAGTCAGGATTCTATTGGCCTAAGATATTCAAGGATGCACATGCTTTTGTGAAGATGTGTGATAGGTGCCAAAGAAGGGGTACAATTTCGAGAAGGCATGAGATACCATTGAAGGGCATACTTGAGGTCGAAATCTTCGATGTTTGGGGAAAAGACTTCATGGGGCCGTTTCCAGCATCAAATGGCCATCAATACATCTTGGTTGTAGTTGACTATGTGTCAAAGTGGGCTGAGGCTGTGGCTTTGCCTACGAATGATGCTAAAGTGGTGGTAAGCTTTGTGAAGAAAAACATTTTCACCAGATTCAGGACTCCGCATGCTTTGATCAGTGATGGAGGTACTCACTTTTGTAATAAAATGTTGGGCAACCTCTTAGCTAAGTATGGGGTGAGACACAAGGTCGCAACTACTTATCATCCGCAAACCAGTAGTCAAGTAGAGGTCTCAAATATGGAGGTGAAGAGAATTTTGGAGAAGGCAGTGAGAGCAAGTAGGAAGGATTGGGCTAGCAAGCTAGATGATTCTATGTGGGCATATCACACGGCATACAAAACTCCAATTGGCGCTTCGCAGTACAGGTTAGTTTATGGAAAAGCTTGTCACTTGCTTGCTAAGCTTGAACACAAGGCATATTGGGCAATCAAGAAGCTCAACTTTTATATGGATCTAGCTGGGGAAAAATAGATGTTGCAACTGAATGAGCTTGAAGAGTTTCGACTGCATGCATATGAGAATGGGAAGTTGTATAAAGAGAAAACAAAGAGATGGCATGACAAACACATTTTGCATCATGAGTTCGAACCAGGTCAAGTTGTTCTATTGTTCAATTCAAGGTTGAAGCTCTTACCTTGGAAGCTCAAGACTAGATGGTCGGGTCCATTTGAAGTAGTGCAGGTTACAATGCATGGAGTCGTTGAGCTAAAGGATCCAGGAGCAAGGGCACATTTTTAGTCAATAGGCAGAGAGTAAAATATTATTGGGGTGGTGGCGTTCGTCGTCACAAAACTTTGATAGACTTGGTGGATGCGTGAGGGAACGTGTTGGATCGTACCATGACATTAAATCAGGATCTTGTTGGGAGACAACCCAATTTTTAGTATTTTCGTAGCTTAGCGTTTTGTTTTTTCAGTCAGAGTAGACTAGATTGTTTTGTTTTCTTTGTAATAATAGAAATCATAGGTAGGAATGGTGTTGGATGTGTATAATGGATGTATTAAGTGCTCGAGTTGGGGGTGTTTATTCAAAAAAGAAATCGCGAAACTAGCGCCCAGGCCAGTGCCCCACGCTACCTAGGGCGGACAAAATAGAAATTTTAAAACGCACAGCGCTAGGCCTAGCATGGGGCGCTGGGCTAGGGGTTAGGTAAGTCTTTTTTATTTTTTTATTTTTTTCTTTTCTTTTCATTATAATTTTTTTAGTTAAATTAGTAACCCATATAACCCTACCCAACAACCCACCTACATTCACATAACAACCCATACCCAATAACTTAATCCATCTTCCCTCAAATTAAACAAGCACTCAACCCTTCTCTCTCTTACCCGTACTCTCTTTCTCTCAAACAACCCCCTATGCCCATCTCTTTCTCTCTCTCTCTCTCTCTCAAATTCTCTATTGTTTTTGCTTGCTTTCATCTCAACATCACTGGTATGTGTCTTCTTCTTCCCTTTTTTCTTCTAATTTTGTTCTTTCTTTATGTTGTACTATCACCCCCAACCCCATCTCCAATGACTCCCACTCCCCAATCCTCCCTAAATTTCTTTTAGACTTTGTGTTGTTATGGTGGATGGCCTCTATGTAGAAATTGGTTGTTGAAATTCGTTGTGAAGTTGTCTATGAAGTAGTAAACTATAATTCCCTCTAATTCATTTAAAATTTGGGAGGGTCACCTTGTTCCACCATTGTTGAATAAAGAGAAACAAAATTGATGCCCACCATGTGTTTGATATAATTCTTGAAAGAGTAAATTGTGCATCGATGAAGTCTAAGTAGCCGAGTGTCATTGTATGTGATATGGGCTAAGTGTGGGGTGTTTTGGGGGTGTTTTTATATAGCCCGAGCTTGTGTTCTATGCTCACCATACCATAATCGCACCACCCACACCATGTATCTTATATTATGTATGATGTATCACTTTGTTAGAAGTAGTTAGTGTATTATACTAGTTGTAGTAATTCGGACTCAAGTATTGCTTGCTTGCACTAAGGCTAAGTCATGGCCATGTTCGCCTACTTGAATTGTGTGGAATAGTTAGTGTGGCATGGGGAAGTCTTGAGTACCCATCGCCTTGCGGTGCAACATTTGTGCACTTTGAGCTACTATTGTGAGTAGATTACATAGAGCCTTCGGTTTTAAGTGTGGGGTCATCTTTGACTCTCACGATGACCTTGGGCAAATTTCTTAATTCATTCTCACATTCATGTTTATCGTGTGTAGGTTTCTATGGCTCGTGACAGTGCTACCAAGGGAAAAGGAGTGGGGAAGTCCTCTACTGCTGCTCCCCCTCCCAAATAACGCAAGCAGAGTGAAGGTTCATCTCGGAAAGCTAAAGGGAAGCAGGTTGCTGGCGGGTCAAAGAAAGAACCATCGGGACAAAAAAAACTTATTTGGATCTAGTTCGTGAGGATGCCATCCAATGGTATCATACCTTAGTTCTATATGGGAGGTACGTCTTCGAAATGTGAACTAATGTGAAAACTCTGGAAAAGAACTTCCCGGATATGCTTGCCCGGTTGAGAGAAATGAAGATGGATAATTTAATGACTTGACCGGTCGTTTTGATCTCTAGCGTGTCATTCGGAGGTTTGAGGCCTTGAGTAGCTTCACTTAATGTATTATGACTTGTATTTGAATTTCAGGAAATTTAAACAATCCTCAATTCAGAAGTTTTATGTTGAAAGAGTTGACCAAGGTTTGACTTTTGAGTAAACGACATCGGGATCAAGATTTGAAGGTTCCAATAGGTTCGTATGATGATTTTGGACTTGGGTGTATGTTCGGGTTAAGTATCGGATGGTCTGGGAGTATTTCAGCGTTGATTGTTGAAAGCTGGCATTTTGAAGGTTTTAGAATTTCCTAAGTTCGAGTAGAAGTAGACTTTGGTGTTATTGATGTTCATTTGGGATTTCGAGCCTTGGAATAGTTTTGCATTGTGATTTATGATTGTACGCAAAATTTGGCATCATTCTAAAATGTTTACGTGTGATTCGGATGCATTCGACGAATGATGAATGTTTAAAAGTTAAAAGAGTTTAATAAATTGAGTTTGATCCTTAATTCTTAGTTTCGATGTTGCAATTTGTGTTCCGAGCCTTCGAACAAGTTTGCATAGGGTATATAAACTTGTTAAAATGATTAAATGGATTTCCTCGGACCTCTGCTGAGTTTTGGGGTGCTTTCGAACCACTTTTCGGCCTTTTGGAATTGCTGATAACTAGTGTCGGTGGTGTGATATGATATTGCGGAGGTCTGGGCCGCGATCGCAAAGAGTAAAGTGTGATTCAGGCCTTGTAAATCACGATCGCAGATGGAAGGGTCGCGATCGCGCAGAAGGAATTTCTACTGACACTCGTCTGACTTCGAGAGCTCATATCTTGCAATCTACAAGGAATTTGGAGATGATCAAAAAATAAAAGTTGTAGCCCTTTGAATATACTTTTTAGAAAGGCAAACTGTTTATCATTTGGAATTTTGTACAAAACGTTTTGGCTATTATACCAAAGGGTGTTTGTGAAGAAGAAAATAAAATTTATACATCGCGATAGCATGGTTTTGGTCGCGATTGCATGGGTAATGACCGCGATCGCGAAAGAGGAGGCTTGACAGGTGTGTTAAATATCTAATTTCGAGATGTTGAGCTCATTTTCTTCACTTTTAAGTTCTTGGAGCACATGTGGGGAGATTTAGGGCGATTCTTGAAGATCATTTTCGCTATATATCATGAGGTAAGTTATTACTACTTGTTGTAAGATAAATACATGGACTGTATATGGATTTAAACATGGAATTTTATAGAAATTATGGGATTTGGAAGAAAACCTAGAATTTGGTATTTTTGGATTTTCACCACGAAATTGGACATGAAATTAGGAATAGATTATATATTTGAGTTCGTGGTGTTATGGATAATATTTATCTTTGAAGATATTTAGAATCTGGGCACGTGGGCCCGAGGGTGGACTTTGTTTACCTTTCGTGTGAAGTTGGGAATTATTATAAATTGATTAATTATGAGTGTTGGAGAATATCTTTATTGGTTTCCATGATTTTTTGACTAGTTTCGGATCGATGGGCAATGGTTTGAGGTGCTAGTGAGGCGATAGAGCCGGTTATGGAACTTTGGAGTGAGGTAAGTCTCTTGTCTAACCTTGTGAGGGGTAAACTACCCCCTAGGTGATGTAAATGTTATGTGCTACTAGTTGTGGGTGCTACGTACACACGAGGTGATGAGAGTTCGTACGTAGCTAAAGCATATTTATTATAACGACCCGGCTAGTCGTTTTGAGAGTATTAGCCCCGAACCCCTAATTATTGCTCCCTCTATTGCATTTTTGATTTTTATGATTTGCCAAGAGAATTTGTTTTTGGTTTCGGAGTGTAATAGAACACATAGTCCCTAAAATGGAAGTTTAAGTAGTAGGAATCGACCGTACTTTGAATTGTGTGAAGACGTATGGAGTTTTGACGGTTCTTATAGCTTTGTAGGGTGATATTTGGCTTAGGAGCGTGTTCGGATGTTGAATTGGAGGTCTATAGGTCATTTTAGCATCAATTGGCGAAAGTTGGAAAATGGGATGATTTTTGGAAAGTTTGACCGGGAGTAGACTTTTTGATATCGGGGTTGGATTCTGATTCCGGAAGTTGGAGTAGGTCTGTAATGTCAATTATGACCTGTATGCAAAATTGGAGGTCAATCGAACTTGATTTGGTAGGTTTCGGCGTCGGATATAAAAGTTTGAAGTTCTAAAGTTTATTAGGATTGAATCGATGCTCAATTCATGTTTAGGGTTGTTTGATGTGATTTAGGGGTTCGACTAAGTCCGTATGATGTTTTAGGACTTGTTGGTATGTTTGGTTGAGGTCCTAGGGGCCTCGGGTGAGTTTCAGATAGTTACGGATCATTTTTGGACTTAGAGGAATAGCTGATATGGGTTGGTTCTGGTGTCATCACACCTGCGGAAGGGTTGGCCGCAGGTGCGGTCTCGCATAAGCGTGCTTTGAGTCACAGATGCGAGGGCGAGGAGGATGACCAGTGGTCGCATATGCGATAGGAAGACCTCAAAAGTGAAGCCGCTTCTGCGGAAAAGTGATCGCAGAAGCGGAGTGAGTGAGGGTGTTGGGGAGGCCAAGGCTTCCGCAGAAGCGGACAAGGGACCGCAGGAGCGCATCCGTAGATGCGGAGATTTGCGCGCAGGTGCAGAACCTGGGGATTTATTTGAACTCCGTAGATGCGGAGACTTCACCGCAGAAGCGGAATTTGGACCGCAAAAGCGGAAATGCTGGACATAATACTTAAAAGCAAGGGTTCGTGAGTTTTATCATTATTGGGCATTTTGAGCTCGGGTTTGGCGATTTTTGATAGCATTTTCAAGGGATTTCTTGAGGTAAGTCTCTTGTACCTATTTTTAATCAATAACCTTGTTTCCCCATTGATATTCCCACCTAGTTAGGGTGTAGTTAAGGTGGAATTTGGGAGTTTGAGGCTAGGGGTTTGAAGAGTTTGATTTAAGGATTGAGTGACGACTTGGTGTCATATTTCAGTAATCTTGGTATGGGTGAACTCACTATCGAATGGGTGTTTGTATTTTGTGACTTTACCCAATTCCGAGATATGGGCCCGGGTCGACTTTTTGGGGCGATTTTTTGATTCGTTGCTAAAGTCGTAGATTTATTGTTTAAATTAGTTTCTTGAAGCTTTTTCATAATATGTAATTGCTTTTGGCTAGATTTAGGCCATTCGGAGTCGGAAAATCGAGGGAAAGCCATTCTTACCGATTTATTGAGCGAGATTTGAGGTAAGTGACTTGTCTAACTTTGTGTGGGGGAAATCCCCTTAGGATTTGGTACTTTTGTAACCAGATATGATAGGTGAGCGCCGTGTACGCGAGGTGACGAGTGCGTGCACGGGCTAATTGTAGAAATATTCGATTTTTGCTGAGTTGTCTTCTTTTATATTCCTTAACTGAGTTGCCTTAGCATATGTAGTGATCATGTTTAGCCTAGTATCACATGTCTACGTGCCTTAACTCTTACTTGCAATTTGTGCAACATGCTTAGTTGAATTACCTGTTTCCCTTGATTTGAATTAAATCTTTAACTGTAAGATTTCTTGCTATAAATTCGTTGTTCCTTCAGTTATCTAGTGCATATTTACTTTGGGACTACGAGACGTTTACTCAAGAGATCCCCCAGTACTGCATATTTACTTTGGTACTACGAGGCTCTACTCGGGAGATCCCCTTGTACTGCATATTTACTTTGGTACTACGAGGCTCTACTCGGGAGATCCCCTTGTACTGCATATTTACTTTAGGACTACGAGGCGGTACCTTGGGAGATCCCCTTGTAGTGCATATTTACTTTGGGACTACGAGGCGGCACCTCAGGAGATTTCCCCTATCGTGCATATTTACATTTGGGACTACGAGGTGGTACCTCGGGAGTGCCCTTGTTGTTTACCACTAGTTGTTGTGTTGCTATTTTCTGAAACTTCTCGTTGTTTTAAATTCGCAGTCATTTCAAAGTATTATTGTATCTTCTGCCTTATTTTTCTTTTGAACAAGTTGTTCCCTGACTTGACCTCGTCACTACTCTACTGAGGTTAGGCTTGGCACTTACTGGGTACTGTTGTGGCGTACTCATACTATACTTTGCACATCTTTTTGTGCAGATCCAAGTTCTTCCTACCATGCAAGATACTAGTGAGTTAGACTGTACGTGGAGACTTCAAGGTATATCTGCCAACGTCCGTAGACCTCAGAGTCCCCCTTCTATGTTTACTTTATTGTTTTCCCTTATTCGCCTTAGACGATGATGCATAGAGACACTTAGTATTTGCTCTTAGTAGCTTGTAACTTATTTCCATCGAGTTTTGGGAGTTGTAATTATTGATTTGCAGTTTTATATTTATTTCATGTGTTGAGAATTTGACTTCATCTTTATATTATGATATTCCACAAATTGTTAGGCTTACCTAGTCTTAAAGACTAGGTGCCATCACGACATCCTACAGAGGGTGAATTGGGGCCGTGACAAGATGGTATCAGAGCTCTAGGTGCATAGGTGTTATGAGTCATTAGCAGGTTTAGTAGAGTCTCGCGGAGCGGTACGGAGATGTCTGTAGTTATCTTCGGGAGGCTATGGAACTATTAGGAAAATCTTCACTTCTTTGATTCTTTATCGTGCAAGATTTCTACTTTGGATTCTAAACTTCTCTCTTTATATTCTCTCATAGATAGTGAGGACACGTACAACTGGATCAGATGACCAAACACCCGCGCCCCCTGCTAGAGCCACGAGAGGCTGGGCCAGGGTAGAGGCCGAGGACGTCCACGTAGTGGAGCTAGAGCACCCGCACTAGCTACTACAGAGGAGCCACCAGTAGCTCCAGTTGGAGGACAGGCACTTGAGACGCCTGTCATTGCACCAGCCCTCCAGGAGACTCTAGCCTAATTCCTGAGCATGCTCAGTACCTTGGCTCAGGCAGGATTGATACCACTTGCTCCTGCCACATCTCAAGCCAAGGAAAGAACCCCGACTCCCGTTTCCGGTACCCTAGAGTAGCGAGTTCAGGTAGACTAGGATCCAGAGATCATACCGATACAACCAGTAGCTCTAGTTTAGCCCGAGGTTAGGGCAGCAGCTTCTGAGGCAGAGCAGCTCAAGCTCGAGAGGTACAAGAAGTACCACCCTCCTATTTTCAGTGTCTTGGCGTTAGAGGATGCCTAGGGTTTTCTTGAGGAGTGCCACCGTATCCTCCGTACTATGGGTGTTGCCGAGACTAGTGGGGTTTCTTTTACTACGTTCCAGCATAGAGGAGCGTCCTATCAGTGGTGGCGTGCATACAGGTTGGATAGTCCGGCTGAGGCAACCTCACTCACTTGGACTCAGTTCTCAGATATGTTCTTGATGGAGTATGTTCCCAGAGTCTTAGAGATTTTTGGCGCATAGAGTTTGAGCAGTTGCGCCAGGGTTCTATGACCATGTCAGAGTATGCAGTCTAATTCAGTGATTTGGCTAGGCATACACCAGCCCTGGTTGCTACCGTTTGAGAGCAGGTTCATCGCTTTATTAAGGGGCTTAACTCCAGCCTCAGATTGAGCATGGCCCGAGAGTTGAAGATGGATATTGCGTATCAGCAGGTAGTGGGGATTGCTAAGATGTTAGAGGGCATGCTGACTCGGGATAGAGAGGAGAGAGAGAGGCCAAGAGATCTCGAGAGTCTGACACTTACAGTGGTACTCGTGCCCCAGCTACAGCTCGTCAGGGCAAAGGTTATATGGGTCGCCCTGTTCATTCAGCACTTCCAGCCGCCAACGGTGTTCCGACACCTCCTAGGCCCCAGGATCCTTATTATGCACCGCAGTGTCTAGTGTGTCTCCTGTACGGGGTGCTTCCAGTTGGCAGTCTAGTTGATCAGGCCCGAGCCAATCG